>JAOPUB010033850.1:0-16914 GCA_027564055.1 Neptis clinioides
CGGGCGGCATCAAGGAGAGCCCCACATAACCTCCTGCTTGTCAGCGGGGGGTATGCATAAGGTCGCATTTCCAACGTAAAAAAAAAAAAAAAAAAAAAAAAGGATATCAACTATCTGTGTGCCAAATTTGATGAAAATCCGTTCAGTCTTTGTAGCGTGATTGAGATTTATAATATTAGTAAGAATAGTAAGATTTACACGCGCGGATCTAGGGGTCACAGAGGACATGACCCCCCCCCCCACCAAATCTTCTAGAAAATAGAGAAAGATCAGAATGTCATTGCCATTTCTTCAGGTTTCCTGCTGCCGCTCTCATGACCAAAACATTTTTTGTTTAGAAACTAATTTCTGTTCACAAGGTACTGTTAGCATAAAATTAGTATCACAAGATAATCTTGCTTGTATTCTTTCGCCTTGACTCGCATTTTATACGGAAACTGAAGAAAAATCCATTTAATTGTCGCCATATTTGAAACTGGTCAAGTTCCTCATAACTGTGTGAGCAATAAAGTTCTGTAGCAGACCCTGACCCAGTTACGGCGTCGCCAATAAAAACAATTAGTATTTCTTATTTGCTCTTCTCATTAGTTGCTTAGGCTGAATACACAGTGATGCCATCTTGGTTCTCCCCCTCTCCTGTTCTGATTTGCATGAGAACATTTTGATTTATTTTTTCATTAAAATATGACTAATATTCTAGGTAGGATTAACTCTAGATATTAATTAAATAACAATTTACTGGATCGTATTGTTATAACAAGTTTTACTTATATTTGTAAAATATAATTAAATGTCATCGAGACGCAAATATTGTTTAGCGCCATCTATTGTACGTATGCAACAACTATTTGCATAATCTCATGAAGATACCCGTGAGGGGACAAGGAGAGTATCTCGGTGCATTTTCATCAATCATGTCCTTAACAACTATGAATTATATTATCATAAGAAATAAATAAATACCACTGGATAGAAATAGGAAGGAAAGGAATATATTGTAATTTAAAAGTTACATTTTCTGCGAATTATTATTCATTTCAAATACTTATTATTAGTCTAGATGATTTTATATCAACTGTTAATAGTTACGTGCCTAATATTTACTAATATAAAAGATAAGTGAATAATGGTATATGTTTTAGAGTTTCTAGTTGATTAATAAACAATTTTGTCAACAGGCAAGTGTCGGTGCTTCAGACGTCTATACCATTACCGGCGTCAGCGGCTGCAGTGCGACGCGCTCCGCCGGACAAACGACCTTTGCCAGCTACTCCTATACATGGTCAGTAATATATTTGATTTACTCATACAAACATTTAAAGTATCAGAAGCTCAATGGTTCAGGAGTTGGATTCTCGAAAGATAAGGTCGTGGATCCCAGTCGTTGGACTACTAACATGGCAAACTCCTAATACAAGCATTTTAGCTTACCTACTTGGAAGTTTAGTAGTAATCCAAACTTAAAATGGCCGCTACTCTATTGATACCTCTTCCCAGATAGATATAGGTGTTAAATTGTCTGAAGCAGTTAATATGATGTATTATTGAAGATTTCCTGTGTAATTTAACTGTCTTTAAATTTCAAGTGTCTGTCTCAAGCAATGGAAACAAGTGTCACAATTCCGAAACAAAATTAAACACTAGATTATAAAATAGCAAACGCAAACCACAATTAATATTAGATATTACTTAATAATTTTCAAGCTTTCAAACGCAGAAATAGCCCTTGTATAGTGTATATATCACGGAGCCAGTTAGTTTACGATATGATTCACAAAGCTCGATTTGCTCAGTGACAAATACAGAAACTACAAACAGACTTGCAAATATTGCACGTGTACGTTAATATTATCGCTTGAATAGAAACAGCTGTGTTATTGTATTGTCAACTTTCATACAACTAACACTTATTTCACAATTTTGTATTTAATATAAACTAGTTGACTTGTATTCTCTTTTCTGAGGTAAAGTCGATCACACTTACATTCACTTACTCATTAATTCATTAAGTGATCGTCAATATAATTAATATAAATTAAACAATTCATTTATTCATCGATACATTAATTATTTTTTTCATAAATTCATTAATGCATTAATTCATTAATATCAATTAAACAATTGATTAATTCATCGATTATTTTATTTATTAATTAGTCAATTCATTAAATCATAGGTTGATCAATATCATTTAAACAATTCATTAATCATTAATTCCTTTATTCATCATTAAACATTAAAAAAATCGTTGTCAAAAATCTTTTGTTCTAACAATAATAGGTATTTATACTTATTAAAAATTAAAACTCCCATGATGGCTAATGTTCGTCAAAATGACGTGTTTTTTTTTCTTTTTAAGGGTTTTAGTTACTTACAATGCGTTTTTGCGACAATTAGGTGAACGATGTCTTGAAAAAAATAACTTAATATTACTTTACGTAAATTTACAAATTTTATCAATATTATGCTAAAAAAGTTCTATTATAAATAAATTTTCTTATATGGTAATTTTGAAAACATTAGCTAGGGTAAATCAATCATTTAAAATTGCTATCAAAATGGATTCTACGTTATATTTTATATTAAAATAATCCCAGGGAGCCCCCTAATGTGGCAACAGTACAATTTAATTTATCATCCGTAAAGTATCACTTCATCCAGAGCACTTAAATTGAGCGCGATCGAGATCGAGAGCATCGACCAACATACCTAAAGCTTTATTCACTTAGTAGAGAATTGATCAGCCATTTATAGATAGAAGTTGTTAACTAATTCCTTGTTGAAGGTTCTGATATATAAATCAAGATATATTTATATGTAGGAAGTACCATTCAAAATGTTATCCACTATTTCGACTCTTTCAAGCTTAAAGGTAACATAAATAAATAAAAGCCTTTTTATTTCTCAATTTTTCAGTGAACAATTCATATACATTAATTTTCTATTTACATTAAGATTAACAATTAACATATCGAGTTAAATTAAACCAGTATTTATATTCGTCATCGTTTATTTACAATTATTATGTATTCTAACTATGAGAACCCCTCAAAGGGTAAATGTCTCCTCCAAGCTTTTCCATTTAATCCGGAAATAAAAGGTAACCTATATCATCTTCCAGTCCCCGATCTATGTCTGTACTAAATTTAATTAAACTCAACTTTGTTTAATTACATAATTTAGGAGAGTTATTTAATATTAATGTATAAAAATCTATAAACTATGAAAATGCTGAATAAATAATATACTAGTATCTCATGCCGGCTTGACGTAGCTGCAATTTATTTACATTATGATACATTTACAAATTAAATAAATAAATTTAGGTACTTTATTTATCAGGTATGATTTGTTCGATCCTCGGTGATTTGTAATTGCTGTGTTAAGACAGTAGGCACTTTTAATTTGATATACGTATGTAATGTATACCGCATGCTGTTTTTTTTTTCAAAAAACTTATAGTAGCTGAAACAAATTTTTGTGTAGGTTTAACTATATTTAATTAACTATATTTTTCTTATATATATTTTATTATATATGCATCATGTCTTTGTTTATCACATTTTTGTGCCTTTGAGACTTCCATTTCCATTCTATTGAGTCAATACGTAAAAGTAATAAATACAAACTTTCAAACTAATAATTTTCAATTTCTAAAACAAAATCAGGGAACCATCAAATTATAATTTATTAAAACTGAAGGTATTATTTAAAAATTATCATATAAAATTTAATAAATAATAGTTTTTTTCAGAATTTGCTAAATTTTATCTATAAAATAGAAAACGATGAAAGAAATGATAAATCCTACTACCCTACTTCCTATAATCTATTAATATTTTAAAAGCGAAAGTTTGAGAGGATTGATGGATGTATGTTTGTTACTCTTTCACCCAATAACTACTGAAATAATTTTAGCGAAACTTAATAGTAATATAGCTTATACATCAGAATAACACATATGTTACAATTTATAAATAATTTAGCTATAACAATAAGTATAAACCACGCGGGCGGAAGCTAGTTTTCTATATATAGCTGTTTGATTACTTAGTAGTTTGGAGAGTAATGATAGCGAATATAGCGGAATTAAGAATAATATTAGCACTTTAATATTAATATCATTGAATACATTTGTTTGATTTTCTTGCGAATGGAAGCATAAGATTCACTTAACGCTCCTCGTGTTCGTACTGTGGACAGATGCAGTCGGTTAATGTAGACTATTCGTCGTGAACGCTCTTGTATTGAATAAACTGTTTATGAAATTGAAAAAAACTGTGATAGTGATATGTTTAAGTGTTAAGAAATAAAATAAAATCGATTAAACTTTGGGATATGCACAACGATTGTCGTCTCAATGAACAGATAAGCTTGTAAGTTTATTTTTAGATAGCATGTGTTAATTTATCTTATGATATATTAAACATTACAATTATTATTAAAAGAAACGATCATCATCAGTTTTAATTTAATTATATTTAACATTAACGTTTTTCCTTAGTTGGTATCCAAAATAAAATTTTATACAATTTTTTGTCTTATATTGGTTGTTGTAAAGACTCCTAACATTAAGTTTTATTAAATATTTTCTAGAAAAACATTTAATTAACTACAATTTTATGTAGAACTAGCCTAATCCAACACAAAAAGAATTTTTCTTATTGAACCAGTAGTTCCTGAGATCAGCATTTTTAACAAACATACAAACTCTTCAGTTTTATAATATTAGTATTGATATAATATTAGTAAGACTAGTCGATCCATACTGGATCCGACAGGAACCATGAATATTTTCGGCGTAAAAACTAGCCTATGTGGTAATTTAGTTTACAAAGTATCTGTATGTAAAATTTCATCAAAATCTATTCATTCGTTTTTATATGATTAAGTAACAAACACTCAAACATATTGATAAATATTAAATTATTACAAAATGTAATCGATTCTGTACATCATCAGAATGCGTAATGTAAAGAGGAAATGTGAAGAAATGTGTATTTACATAGTCAATTAGCTCCATGTAGTTAGCGATGATTTGCCCTTTTTCCAGACGAATTCCTTGTTCATTAGCAATTACATCCAATTGAGATAATTTAACCATAGACACTGTGAAATTTTAAAACCAAGTTACATAAGTCGAATCATGAATATGGGTAATGGGAGCGTAGGGATATTCGATGATCCCTTTGGTTTTTGGACTAGGAGCAAACACCTGAAAAAATTTTGCAAGATTTTTGTAATAATATTTAATCCAAAATTTATATTGGAAATACCTGAAAAAATATTTTTTGTATTTTATAAGTAAAACCGTAAGCAATGTTTTACCGGTTTTTTTTACTTTGTACAGTCGGATTGAAGTGCATTTTTAACGCAGTGATTTAATTATATCTGATTTATTTTTTCTTAAATTATTAGCTGAAGATAAGGTTCAACAACCTTCTTAAGTAAAACAAGTATCTCTTAGATAATTGTTTTTTTCAAAATTTGTAACGTATTTGAGAGATATTAGCTGGGGATCAAGAATTCCAAACTATTCACCTTGTCAGGTTTTGACCAAGTTTTAAAAATGCTATGTTCACAATAGCTTGGGAAAATTAGTGTACTAAGTAGTCAGACAGAGGAGGGATCCTTTCCCCTATTTACTATAGATCGTCTTTTGTTTTAATCATTTCATTTCATACAAACATTGTTTTAAAATAAAATATCCCATATATAAGAAAAACGGCTCAATTTTTCACAAACTGGCAAATTTATCATACATCACTAAATTATCTAATCTCTACAGCCTTGCAACAAAAATTCTTTAACATTATCGTCAGTACTTAACTACGTCACTACTTCACACCGTCATCACTAAATAATTATGTCACTAACTCATTACGTCACTATGTCACTGAATAATGAAATCTAATGATATAGATAAATAATCTAATGATATAGATAATCTAATGATATAGATAATCTAATGATATAGATCTATTTTGTTTAGAAACTAACGTTATATTTATATAGCTCTAGTTACCGCCATATTGGATTATTAACTATGTGACCCTAATCTAACCCCTCCCCATTCTGTGGAGGAGACCCGGCTCAGGAGTGGGCCACCGAAGGGTTGTGATGATGATAATGACCACTACATAAATAAATCATTAGATCACTAATAGTAAAGTAAAAAACAAATAGTATATCGAAGCAAAGTCGCAAACGTGAAGCAACAGTATAGAACCCCTATCACACCACACATCCACCAGACTAATACATTTAACTTTCAAACTGCTGCAACTAACGGACAAGTTCGGAATAATTCTGTCAGCCTTTTACCTTCCAGGACGATACAACACAACGGCAGACAGACTATCGAGAGGGAAACAACCTGCAGAATGGCATCTGCTTCCAGAGGCAACAGGAGAAATATTTCAGAAATGGGGTGTTCCAGAGATAGATCTCTTTGCAAGCCAAAAAACTGCTGTCGTAAGAAATTACGTGTCAATAGACTCCAAAGATCGATTGGCAAGCTTCATAGATGCATTCAGCAGATCCTGGGAGTACGAGCTAGCATGGGTGTTCCCACCACCCAACCTCCTACCCAAAGTCTTATCACATCTCAACAAGGCGAAAGGGACTTACTTGATAGTAGCGCCAGACTGGCCCCAAGTGTTTTGGTTACAAGATCTGAAATCCAGGGCGCTAGAACAACCTTATCAAATCCAAAATCTAACGAAGAGTTTAGTAGATGTCACAACATCACACCCACCGCCGCAAATAAAGACTTTGTCCCTGAAAGTTTGGAAAGTTGGGGGTGGGGTGAACAAATAAAAGGCTGGACCACACAGGAAAAATCTTTACTTAAAAACAGTTGGCGACAATCGACCTTGTCAACTTATTTACCTGCTATTAGACGATGGGTCTCGTGGTGTCAGCAAAATGATGTTAATTTTAAATTTCCGCAACCCGCTGATGTTGCAAAATTTCTGATCTTTCTCTTTTTACAAGAAAACTTAAGTTACAACTCAATCTTAGTTAATAAATCAGCTATTTTAACATTTTGTGGTCCTAACGTAGAACACCATTCTTTTTCAAATTTTATTATAAAACACACCCTGAAAGCCATCGGTTCATCTAAACCTAAATTACCTAAATTATTGGTAACTTGGGATCCAACAATAGTTTTAAATTGGCTCTCTACAAACCCTGTAAGTGATTCTCTTTTTGATTTAGCTCGACGAACAGCTATAGTTTTATTATTGGCATCAGGGCGAAGAGTTCACGATCTGACATTACTTAAGATTTCTAACGAAAATTTTGTGGACTTACAGGAAAATATATTCCTCATACCAGCTTTTGGTTCCAAGACGGACACTCATTATCGTCGTCAATCCGCGTGGAAACTCTCCTCTCATCAAGATAAAAATATATGCCCAGTTACTCTAGTCAGAGCGTTAGTAGAAAAGTTAAAAACTAGAAGATCAGAAGCCCCAGAATTAACCAATCTTTTCCTTACGATAAAAGGTAATATAAAAGCTGCATCGCGTACGGTAATAGGTAACTGGGTTCGTAGTGTATTGAGAGACAGTGGTATTTATGCATCTCCGGGAAGTTGCAGATCAGCAGTGGCATCCCTAGGGTGGATAGATAATCTGCCCATTGATGATATTTTGTCACGCGGTAATTGGAAATCTTCTACGACATTTTTTAATCATTACTGTAAAGAAATAGAACTTCCTAGAAATAATCATAATTCTTTCTTTAAAACTTTTAATTCTTTTTGAATGTAATACCTAAAGTTTAGGTAATGTGAAATTAGAACATCGAATGATTGTGTTTATTGTATGAATTACTGTTTGGATAATTTAACAGCACAGAAATAAATATTGATATATATCTATATATTTTAAAGTTTTTAATTATGTCTCACAATCATCATTGCGTTGTATTTTAATCTCTTTCACCAGCAGATAACAAACACATCTTCACAAATGCTGTATGTTTTCCGAAGGCACATCAATATAACGGTTTTACATAACAATAAAACCGATATTATGTGCCGAAAGGAAAACATACAGCATTATAGGAATTACTTCCTGGTGAAGACAATGACTCAGAATGGCGACCGGTCCCCCGATCCCTTGCTGGCGTCTTTGACCGGAAACAGGTGAAACGTCATTTATCTATGGAGCACAAGGTATGTCACAGACTATAAATCCAACACTCAAGGCTAAGTACACACGACTTCTTCACAAATGCTGTATGTTTTCCTTTCGGCACATAATATCGGTTTTATTGTTATGTAAAACCGTTATATTAAGAAACACTAAATAGTTTCTAAGGACAGCTTAATTTCAGTAACAAGTACCGCCATCTATTGACAAATAGTGTTACTTTTATTTATACGACAATAATGATAAATTGTACTTATTGCTACAATACAGTAAATATTGTTTGTGAAGAATTTCTTTTTTTAATGTCTAATTTTATATCCTAGATCTTGTTATGAGATACTCTCATGACTCTATGGGAGTCGTAAAACACGTATAACGAACAATAGTGTTTATAAACGTACAACATACTCATAAATATTTACAGCAGTAATAATCATATTTTGCTGTGCATTTTCCGTGTTGATTTGTTGACACTTTCAATATTACCGGAATAAAATATGTTCTGTTTTTACCGCCAAAATTAGTATAATATATATCTCTAACTTAATATTGTAAATGCGTAATTAACTCGTCTTGTTAAGCTTTCACGCTTAAACTACTGAACCAATTTTGATTAAATTTTATACAGAAATAGATTAGAGCTTAAGAAAGGCTATTTATTTTCTACATTGTTATAGATAACCAAAACATTAATAAATATTCTTTTTTCAGTTTTCATTATAAAAAAAATATATTAGTGTATTCGGAGAGACAGTGAGGTTAAAAAAAAATAACATCGTCAATGATATATAATACCATAGACACACAGTAAGTGTCCAAAATCCGTAAATTTCAACAAATATTTCGGTTCTTTGTTCGTAATAACAAATGATAATAATATATCCGTCTCTTTCTAACAATTGCTTTATAAGTAATGACAAGTATAAACCTTAAATGAAAAGTTAGATGAGATAATTTCTAGAAATATAGCACTCTATAATTGTTTCCCACGTCTCTGCTCGCAATAATTGAAATTTAGTGCGACATTATATTGTCGATGGATTGGATCTCCTTTTGTGTTATAGGACTCTTTTGCTTTAGACATTTTGTTTCATGGTTAATAAGAAGTTTGACATGATATCACTCACAAATAGCTAATCGGATTTTACTAAGATTTAATACGGATACTTTACAGGCTGGATAACATAACGGGTGATTTTATCCCGGAAGAAACGTAATTCCTGAAGGATAATAATTAAGTTTCGAGTGCCAGTATCTATATATTCAAAAGGAGATGTTGACTGACTGACATATCAACGCAAAACCTAAACTAAAAGAGTTAGAAATCTGAAATTTTGCACAGGGGTTTCGTTTATAACGTAGCCGAGCACTAAGTGATGAATTTTGAAAATTCATCCCCTATGGGAATTAAACAGGGGTACAAGGTTAGTATGAAACATTTACGTTTTTGTAGTTATTCATATGAAATTCCTTATGAAGTTATTTCGTTGAAAGACATGAAATACGTGGAAAATATTTATGTAAACCAAAAAAGGGGGTGCAAAGTTAGTATTATATAGTATAGCTATTATCTTATATAGCGATTTTCATAATCATCGGGTACAAGACTATTTTAGGCAGAAAGAAGAGGATACACAGACTAATTACGAATTGTACAAAATACCAAAATATGCAGAAATTCTTTGACCTTTCTTTCATTAATTGAAACAGTAGATTATTTGAACCCCAAGGAACATAATTGGCAATATGAGGCAACGTTTGGCCAATATAGTTCCAGCTCTAGATTTTTTCTGTGTTGCTACAAAGGAACAGTGAGAATCCCTTGAATAAATTAAGGAAAATAATCAACGTGAGATTGCGACACTCACACTCGCTTTACTGAGAAAAATAAAAAAAGGACTATGTAAGGAATTGAATGTCTGTACATGGAAGATATCTCAGAAATTTTAATGCAGGGGGACATCATAACACCTATACAAGCCAAAACTATATTTTCAGATTTTTTTCTGTCTGTCTGTATACGACTCCACTGATTTGCATGAAATTTGGAATACAAGCATCTTATAAGCTGACTTAGAAAATAAGACACTTTTAATCCCGGAAAAATGTATAGTTCCTGTGGGATGCATGAGTACAATTCATATACCTTAATAGATCCGAACGAAATTTTGTACACATATAGTTCGTAATCTGAATTATCTCACAACATAATTTATATCCCAGAAAAAAGTACAGTTCCTGTGGGATACAAGGGTATCTTTTTTTTATCTTCTTTACTTTACTTTTCTTCTCCTTTTTTAATCTTTTTTACTTAAAACAAATTGAAAAATATCACAATAATAAATATACCTTTTGAAAGAAAAAAGAATTTTTCAAATCTGGTGGAAATTTATAAAAAACGATTATGGCGAATTTAATACCTCCTCCTATTTTAATATCGGTTAAAAAAATTCAATAACATTAAACTTACAATTTAATGAAAACAAAAACTACTAGAATTCTTGTTCTCCCTCCAATAAGCAGGGATGCTTGTGTTAGGAGTAGGACACGTTAGTAGTCCAATGACTCATGAGTCCAACGCCTAAATCACTGAGCTACTGACGTTTTCTAAATTTGTAGAATGTTGTATCTGTCGGCGTGGATAGTCATTCTCATTGTTAGATTTTCCTATTGGTTGATTTACTTCTCCCCCTCCAGTGGAAGCGATGTAGCCACCTTTCTAGTCCCTTTATATTTGCTGGCAAAGGCAGTAATCGGTTAGTCTCACGTCTAACGAGCAGTCTCTTTGAGTCAACATCTCTTGAAGTTTTCATTTATTTAGTTGTGTTAACACAACCCTCAGTTGACAAATAGTGAAACCGGGCAGTGGAGGTGAGTGTTCACATATGTGGAAATGGGGCGCCTCCCTAAACCTATACACTTGGTCACAAGTCCAAGGGACTGCCGGGTTCCTGTACAAAATCCGGTCACCCTCCCCCGTCATATCTTTTATCATCTAACCATCTATAGGGCTTATGACATTGTTTGTTATTAATATCACAGTCAGACATGCACGTATTATTTGACTTTTCAGTGTCATCTGAATGTTTTTGTTGACACGCTTGCTGATTACGCGAGAACAAACATTTCTTACCTCTTATTCTAATGACTATAAAGATCACAATTTAGTTATTTACTTTTTCTGTACTGTTAGACTTATCTTTTGTTCCTGCTTCGTTCATAATTTTTTCTATTATTCTGCTTACAGCTGCTAATGATTTAAATATTTCTTCTTTCATTACTAATTCTATAGTAATCACTACTATATTTGCAATAACTAAAATTGTATTTACTACTAAAATAGTAGTTCCTAATTCTATAGTAATTGTTTCTTTAGTTACTAATTATATCTTACCTAATTCTGTAGTTACTTCTTTTATAGTGAATTCTTGAATAGATGTGTTAGATACTACTCTTTGTGGATAAGAGAGCATTTTGTAAAAAGCAAGTAACCCATCATTAATCATCATCATCGTTTTCAGGTGATTCTTCTCGCTCAGGATCCACTGGTATCTTAAAATACTCCCATACTTGAGACTAGCTTGAAATAATACCATCTTTTGCAGATGTCTATAGTCAACGAGAGTTATATTCGTATACTTACTAATTCCATATTTACAAGTTAGTTCTGTAATTACCTATTCTCCAGTTACTTCTTATATACTAACTAATTCTATAGTTACAATTTATACACTCACTAATTTGTATTTACTAGATAACTAACTAACTAATTCTATAGTCACCATAACTTTATTCAATAGTTTTTTAATTTCTTCTTCTTCAGTTATTTTTTGTATACTAACTATATCTACAGTTACAACTTTAATATTTACTAGTACTATAAAAACTTCTTTTCCAGTAATTTCTTATATATTAACTTTATTTATAGTTCTAGTTCTATAGTTACAACTTCCTACTTCTATATGTACTAGTTCTGTAATCACTTCTGCGCCAGTTACCTCGTTTATACCAACTGAATATATAGTTATCACATCCATATATAATAGTTTTATAATAAATTCTTCTCCAGTTAATTCGTATGTACTAACTAGTTCTATAGTTACTACTTCTATATTTACTATTTCTGTAATTACTTCTTCTCCAGTTACTTCTTATGTGCTAACTAATACTATAGTTACAACTTCTTTATTTACTGGTTCTACAATTGTACAACTAAGACATTTTGGGCCTGTAATATTATACGCATTTTCATTATAGTTATAAGCTGTAAAATAAAATAAATTTGAACAGACAAACATCCTATCAAACAGTAAATAATAATTATATTATAGTAGATGTATACTCAATGATAGTAAACTGAGATAGTGATAACAGTAGTCATTACTTGTTTTGTCTCGTGAGATTTTTCAGGTTTCACAAAAAAGTGGTATTACTCAATTGTAATAAAGTAGAAAATGGTATCATTTTTGGATTTAAAATGGATGTGGAGTTTTTGAAACATAAATATGAGGACAGCTACGATGGAGTTATTACCAAAGCAAGTAAGTTTAAGAGATACTCGAAATTTGTTTTCATCAAAGGTACTTTCAGATTTCTAATAGAATGAAGGTCAGTGCGTAATATTGTCTGAATTTTTATTTCGTACTAAATTAGGTTCTTTTTTAGATTAGGGAAAATATTGAGAGGTTCTCCGATTGGCTTGCGACCACCAGCATGCGGTTCCGACCGCAAAGTGTATCTGACATGCTCCAGTTAAGCCGCATGTGGGCCAGATTTATCTTTCCCCTTCCTATCCCGTTGATTTTATGGTTCTGGCGGATTCTAAGCTCACACTCAGGATCCACCGAAACCGTAGCATTCTTCCCTTAATTCTCTTGACAAGTGTCTATCTTGTATGTGCGGTGTCTAAGGACGAAGGTGGCCACTTACCATATAATGGGCTGCCAGCTCGTTTGCCTCTTCGTTGCAGTTAAAAAAAAAATAAGAGGATGCCTCTCAAATTAGTGGAGGCAACATTAAAAGTAATAATAAGTCTGAACTACACTGACTGACAAGTACTTTTATAAATTAAATTTGGGACGCGTGTGTTACGGTGTCTAGGTTTTTACATAGGCCTACCTAACGCCCTTGGGAGTTGTTCAGTAATTTGCGACTCGAATATGATTGTTTGTCTGTGCATAGCGTTGTAAATTGCTATTCTAATACCTTTTTTAAATTTATTTACGATCTGTTGTCCATTACAGTAGTGTTTGCAAACTAAAACCCCTTTCGCATGAGTACTATATATATCTAGTAATATAGCTCGCGCCACGTATGATGATGACCTTGATTGCGCACAAGTTATATTTAGGACCTTTTTAGAGGGGCGCGGAGGCCACAGCAGTGCGTCACACGTGATTGGTTCTAATGCGAAGTTTCAGTTACCGCGCGTCTGCTATTTGTCAAAATTGTAAACGTCACGGATGTAATAGCCAATGCAGTCGGACAATAAACTCAGAATGCGCAATGCTCCCCCATTATTTTTTCTCAAACGTAAAGTTATGTGGCGATTGCTATACCAAATATCACCAAAATTGGTTCAGCAGATATTGAGTTACAAGTATTGTGATTATTGTGATCTAAATTACAATTACAATTTCAATGTATTAAGTTGGCTGTACAAGATTGTTCCTTTGCCTGTTATTTAAAAAGGATTGAATAATAGTTTTGTCTATGACCTTTTTCTCTCTCCGGTTTTGGCTCTGTGTGAAGAACATGTTAGTTTTTGTAGCTATTAAGCGAGAAAATGAGAAACTTAGTGCTGGTTGATAGTTCAGGAGAACTCCTAGAAGTGCAGCTAAAAATTTTGAGGGCTAAGGCAGGATCAATAAATAGAAATAAAATTGTAATACTACTTCTTCACATTAAGAAGGTTTTTTTTCTATTTTTTAGAAGATTTTAAGCCATGTCCCCTGTGACCCCCCTCTCGGACTGCGCCTGCCCACAACTACGGCTAACACAAGTTTTTAAATTATCTTATCTGAATGACAATCGTTATTTAACAGTGTTTATCTTGCAAAAAATGATAAGCATTTTCAGTCAAGTAATGGCTGTCATTCAGATAAGTATTATAAATTGATGTTTATTTCTTTCAGCTATATCATTTGAGTTACTAGTGAAAGCGTGACGATGGCCGACAAAGGTAAATATATAACATTTATATTTTAAGCTTTTATATAATATTGGTTTGTTTAAATTCCTTTACAAACTAATATTATGCATCGCCGGTTAAGCATAAGTTACAGTTGATGAATTCACTATTTCTTCGCTCGTTAATTTTGTGGACAAAAAGAATGTTTTTCTGTCCATCCATTTCCATAGAAACGTCTAACTAGAAGATACATTTATGAAGGTCTTCTTTAAAGTCGTTCTCTACAATTCTGAAGTTCGTGATTTGTTTTGCAAGTGCCTTGATGTCTTTCCATCTCGTTCGGTCCTCGGTTTTTCTTAGTGCCGAAAATTCATGAAGACCAAAGTCATTGGCCGCGGGGTCTCTTGCTTTAAACCTTGCCTAGCACAACCATTCTTTCCCGGCTGTCCAGCTGTAGACGAGCTATGAAACCGGAGTGGGCAAGAATTCTTCTGTGGCAAATTGTTGAGTCTGGTTTTTAATACCCGATTAATCTAATATAACTTTATTAGTTCGCATACCACAGCGAAGCATCTATTTTTTCGGATCAGTTGCTCTCATGGTCCATGATTCAGATGTATAAGAATATTGAGAAAACGAAAGTCTGGACAAGTCTTTTCATGGTGGCTTTCGAAATATCTCGCTGTGTTTATGTATTATTTACATTTAAAGTATAATATTCAGATGTAATAAATTTCCATGAGGTCACACAACTAGATTTAAGGTTAAAAAATATGTGAGAAAAATAGAGAAGTAAGGCTGTGTTTAAAATAGTTACTACATTGAGTGTAGGTATATTCTTAGCTTATATAAATTTGATACACAAACACACAAAAAGAGATTAACGAATTTTTAGAATCTTTCACCACATACGTTTCTTTATACCTATCCTGAAAAAAATTTACTGCAGGATAATGATGAACAATAATAATAAATTAACATTTAGTAATATTTTGCAGTTACAGAGTTTACATATCAAAACTTAACGTTCTGTTTCGCTAATTTATTATGTTATTTCTTTTCCAGCTTCAAGTTTACCGCGCCTTGTGTTGTACAAACGCGAATTCAGCCCGCCATCATGGGCCGTTATGATGCTAGCTGAAATATTAGGCTTGAAAATGGACTTCAAAGAGCCTGATTTTATGAATTTGGAACATAAGTCCGATGCATTTGTAAAGGTATAAAACTCAAATAATGGAATTCAAATATATTTTGTACCAAATTATTGACATATCTTTTATGGTATATTTAATTTATATAGTGAAAAACAAATATTATAAAAGAATATGCGTTTATTACAGTAAATTAGGGTGATAGGACCTTCATACACTAACGGCCGAAATCAATAACCTATCACAATCTAAAATCTTTAGATTATGAACCGAATATAGAATGCAAATACTTACTGTACATAAAATTTTAATTTGGTATATATTTACTACCTCAAATGTAATGATTTTGGATTACAGAATGAAAATAGATCCCGTATGGAATCTTAAACATAAAAATTTTAATTTGGAACCAAATATTAATCTACAGTTTATAGATTTCGGATTTAAATTGTTCACAAAATATCATAATAAATTAATTATAATATTTAATCAATAATAAATCTAACTTTTCCAGATGAATCCACTTGGGACGATTCCTGTATTGGTGGACGACGATTTTGTCGTGTCCGAAAGGTATTTTTAGATTCGTTTTTATATTATTTTTTATTACCTATATAATAACAATTAAATTAATAACTTTGTTATATTTTTTGATATTTGTGTATTAAGAAGGTCTTTATTTTTCAGTCATTCAATAATGCAATACCTACTAAGTAAATACGGCGGAGATCACAAAGAGAGACTTTATCCAAGTGATGTAAAAATAAAATCAAAAGTCGACACCTGTTTGTTCTTTGATGCTAGTATTCTCTTTATTCGTCTTAAAGTTGTTGCGGTAAGACATTTTTTTAAACATTTGCAAATTAATAATAGACCAGGGTAGTAGAGATTGCATTGTTAAGCTCAACTAAAGTAAAAATAAGCATATATGCCGAGTTTGGCTCTAACCTTTATGTCGGAAGTCCTCTATTCCTCGTCCCTCTCCTATATAGACATAAAAGAAGAATTCTAAGAGTGACTCACTGACATACTTACTCATGCCCGTAGTTCAAGAGTTTCTACAAAAATCCATAATCTTTAAATCTCTATTAAAGTGTTTAGAGTTTCATGCTGGATCGAACCTTTTAAATTTTATACACCCTTGTACATCAATTTCTAAATTATTTTAGTTTTTTTTTTTTACTTTTCTAAAGTTGGAAGTCCGTTAATTTCTTTTGTTAAAAATATTTCATAATATTATTTTTTAGATGTAGTCATAAAGCATCCCTATAATGACACGAGAAAAGCCTCGGTAAAGTACTAGTCCTACCTATAGAGAGTGTGTTTACGTGAGAATATTTTTCAGTTACCAACTATAATGAACGGATATCCTGGGGCCACACCAGAGCAGTTATGTTCAATATAAATGAAAGTATTTTTCTCGTTAACAAACAACGTGTAAGTTTAGAATACGCCGACAGTAAAGTATTGC
>JAOPUB010033869.1:0-10818 GCA_027564055.1 Neptis clinioides
TCTAATAAAAGGATCTTAAGGCACTTTTTTATATCTTTAACATCCTTCTGATGTCGTTATTTTAAATTTGTCATACACCTATGCGTTATCACAACATCAATATTGCACTATCTTATTAAATGCAAATCTATCTTATAAAATTAGATGGTCTATTACCCCTAACGCTCTAAAAGAACTACGGCTATTATTTTAACAACGTATTAATAAAGGTTTTAACTAGATGATCACATTTTAAATGAACTACCTAATAGTAGTTTTATTTACCGTCATGAGCGCGCCTTCTTCCTCTCTCAATTATTATATTTATGTATTCTATGTATGTATTTTATTAGTTAGGGCGATATAGTTACAAGAGTACATTTGATTCGTAAATTATAAAAATGCTTAGTT
The DNA here is from genome assembly GCA_027564055.1 of Neptis clinioides. Lineage (NCBI taxonomy): Eukaryota > Metazoa > Arthropoda > Insecta > Lepidoptera > Nymphalidae > Neptis > Neptis clinioides. The sequence continues at coordinate 391 of JAOPUB010033869.1, forward strand.
GTTGTCCTGTCGTTAAAAACACACAGACCAAGTTTTAAGAAGTTGGAATATCATATCGTAGGAATACGCTTGTTTCTTGTTTAGAAAAATACGTGTTATGATGTTCAGGAGTGTATCATTGGATTCCATTAAAAATTTGTAATTTTCAAATTTATTCTCCCATGGCTTGCTTCTTGCTAAATTTTATGAGTATATCAACGGGAAACCCCGAACATTATCTATATAATCGATATAACTGTATGATGAGTGATAAGTGAATGTAGAAATTCTTAAAGAGACTTACTTAACATCATATAATAATTAAATTAAAATACATTACATTTCTCTTTTTATTTTTAATACTATTTACAATTTATAATTTTTTAAAATACTTAGGTATACCTAGTATAAAATAAATAAATCTGAAAAATAAAAACATTTTTCTAAAGCTCTTGTGTTTATAACATATATTATTATAATACTGGTCGATGTCTTTATTTATCATTAAAATTTAATTTTTTGGATATAATAAAAGATTTATTAAAGTCTAAGATTTATTAATTCCTGGCCCTTCAGAAAAATGATCCCATTTTGAGATTATATTTAATAAAGCGCTCCCAGGACATTCTGTAGCCATGATCTGACTATGACCCTTCAACTGATAGTCAGGACTGAGTACTCCAATGCGGACTCCAGTTTCAATTAGAGCTTTGGTCGTCTCTAACATTTTTTGTGGAGGTTCAGCAACTGTAAAATAAAAAATTAGTGGAGTTATACAAATCTTTAAAAATGGCATTCTTCTTACTTACAATTTTATAATTCTTCAGCAGTCAATTTCAGTAATTAATTATTTAAGGTTTTTAAAGATATTACGTGCTGATATTCGTCAATATCAATACCATATAAATAATGTTAGTTAAAAGAAGAAATTATGATCTATAGGTAGACCAGCAGTATGACGTCCTGGCTACTATTATGTTAATCCTGGCGGTTATACTTTAGGCACCGACTAACAGCATTACTGTTAGAATACTCGTGATGTAATATGATTTCTGTCTGTCATTTGGTTAGTTTTTATCTTTGTGTTGGCACACCGACAATCACCTCATATTTTGCACCAATCAGAATGTAGCAATGCTACCAACGTTCACTCAAATTAGTGTTGCCAGCATCACAATTAACAATGATAAACTATTTTAATTATAATCTAAACAATGAAATATTTTGGAATTTATAATTAAATTGATTAAAACTGCTTCATAAATTATGAAGATTGAAGATGAATCGATAACGCATAAGGACATCACTAACCTTAGCTATCAGAGGTAAAGTGACAAAATAAATAACTGCACGTTTTCAAATTAAAAAGCGTTATAGGAAAAACAATTAATTTCCTAAAGAAACAAAAATATTTTTAATTTATTAATCTATTATCGCATAGGTACCTACTTTATTTTATGCAAAGTCTGAATCATGCGTTAGCAAGTAACTATGGTTAAAATATAAGTTATTGTTTACGAGAACATTTAGTAGTTTATGCAATGATCATCATTTTTATCTAGCTATGATTCAGCATACCTCTCCAATCTCCAATGAGGCATATGCCAATGCTAACTTTATTCGCAGGCCCCGCGTGTATGCCGAGCGTGCGCCAGCCCCTTCCTTCGTAAGCTCCGCCCTCGCTGCCTACGCAGAAACTGTAAAAGCAATAAATTAAATTAAGGTAGACCGACATTTTCTTTATTTCATTAATAATGAAAAGCTTTTTGCTTAACTGATTATATATAGACTACAAAATAAACCGTCCTTTCGATAGAAAAGGTTTTAAACAAGTAGATGGGTCCACCTTATTGATGGTTACTACAATCTACTAGAACAATTGGACTTATTTTTTGCTGCCTGAAACGCATTACTGCTGAAAGGGAAGGTTTGGCTCACATACGGCGCGAATAGAACATATTAAAGGCACTTGGCGGTTCTCATGTTGGTTGTCGTAAACCAGTAGGGGTAAAGGTCCCCTAACACCAAGGAAGTGACTAGTCAAGTAGTTACTCCCCGCTTGCAAAAAATCTGATTGGGTGTTTGACATCTAGTTGGTATATACCGTCAAATACGCCAACATTGCCCACATTTTTCAGTATAAAATATTTAAAAAATAATAAATATTTTTTGATATCCTATTTAAATCAAGTAATGTATAGACAGAAAAACAAAAATTTAAAAAAATATTTAGACCCCTCGCATTTATTTTTTATTCAAATATTTTCTATGAATGATATGGTTTTAACAAGAATACGAATAATAATGTTCGCCCCCAGTGATTTCTTTCCGATTCTGGGGATTTACATCTCATTAAAAAGTTTAGAGGTTATCGAAATCTTTGATATCGATATTTGCTGCGTAATATACATTTCTTAGAAGTAATTACAGATAATCGTCTTTATATAACTAGAATTCTTCTAAGTAAGCATTATTGTTGATTTTAAGGATACAAAAACAACTGATCAAATATTCGGTTGTTTAAAACATTACTATCGATATTTTGTTGTGACGTGAAAACGTTGAGTTTCTAGAACTTTCTTCAATAAAAAAACGACGGGGTGTGAGAGATTTAAAATAAATAAAGAGAAGATATATTAATGTGAGTAAAAAATATTAGAGCGACAGAAAATATAACAAGAAAATAGAGAGAAAAAAGAAGAGAGTCACGTCTAGCAAACTAAGTAAAGTAGTATGGCAACACTAAATCTCTTATGGAATAGTATAATTTTGCAACAGTAAAAGAATAACAAAATTCGCACGTATACAACAAAGTGGCTATAACTTTTAAATTAACTCACTAAAATATCTATCACGTAGAATAGTATAGCTTGTTTAAAAAGTTAATTAAAATGACGATATCCGTTTACCTAAAAAACATATGGCAACACAACTGTTAAGTTACAATTTTCAAAATTAGATAAGTCATTTTAGAGATTATATACAGTTAGTGATATTTCCATTTTATATCACCTAAATGGCCATATTTTTTTAAATATAATATTTATGGCAACACTATATGACCTATGATACCCGGAAAGAATATTATTCGCTCGTCGAAAGAACAATCAAATTCGTGTCAATAATTTTCGATCTATTCACAACAAATAAATATAAAAAAATAATTAAATCCGACCATATAGTATAATATATACTATTACGTATTTTTTCAAACGCTTTTTGATAATCGATTCTAATCGATACTTGGTATCAAAACAAATGTCTCGAGAAATATCGATTCATCTTTACTCAGTGTAAGCAATGTCAGTGTGTTGCCATATTTACGAGATTGTTCAAATTGTCAATATAATAATATTATCATACAGCTTTGAAGTTAGAAATGCTAGCTAAGAACAATATCGATTAAATTATTGTATATACATATAAAACTGCATCATTGTTTTAAATGCTATGATGCCACAAACACTTATAGTCATATTATGTTAAACTTGTAAGACGTTGTAGCGTGGGGGGTTAAAAAATAAATATATTTCTAGCATAAATGAACATGTCCACTAATATAATATTTTTCCGGCATCGAAAATGAACTGAAAGTGTTCATAATATGGAATATGGATAAAAGATTTAAAGGCGTATGCAATTGCGTGATTCCGTGCGACATGACAGTGTTCGCGCATTACGATACTGTACATAACAATAAATTTAAATTTGAGTGTGATTTTTTGCCTTGTTATACGGTTAATATTATCACGCTATATTAGGTTTGTTCATTGTGCAAGATATGCTTTATACAGCTTTGTAACATTATTTGTAACAAGATTTTCGAAATCAACCGAAGCACGCTTCAAGTCGAAAACGGAAAAAGATGTTAAATTAGGCATACTGTGCTATAATTGTATCGTGGTTAAAAATTAAAAAGGGGCCGTCCATTAATCATGTGAGGCTTGAAAGTGGAGGGGTGGGATAAGGCAAAAATCACGAAATGTCACAAGGTGGGAGGAGGGGGGTGTAGTAAAATATCACGTGTATTATTTTTTCATTAATTTTTCAAAAAGCGATCTTTAAATAGAAAAGCTTAAAGGTAAAAAATATGTGACCTTGACCCTGCAACCTTTCTGTCCAGACATTTTTGTCATGGTCCTTACTTTCAGAATGAAATAAAATTATACTTTATACCTGCATTTAAGATAATATTCTAAAAAAATAAGAATTTTGTAGATACTAAAAATGCACGTGATGTTGGGTGGGGGGTCGTCTTAAACCTCACCAAGGAGGACAAGGGGTTAAAACATGCTTAAAAAAGATCACGTGATTAATGGACGGTCTGTAGTTATGAATTTTTCCCATTAAATATATATTTTAAATTAAAAATTGCTTTTATTTTTTTTATAGAAGCTACCAATAGACTACATAACGAAATTTCCAAGAAAATTAAAAAAAGTATTTTCTCTCAATACTTTCAATATATTAAACATACCGCTTTTAAAAAATATATATTGCATGTTGGATTAAAACTTATTCACTGGTGAAAATGATTGTTTTGTTCGTTAAGCTTAAGTTGAATTACTTACTTTTTTTAACAAGTCATGCAGAAACTATAACGTGTGTTTATAATTTAATTTATTTAAAAAAACGAGCTACCCGTGACTTTGCACAGATAGCAGAAAGATTAGGAAGGGTTTTCAACAATCATCCTCATAATCATCCAATTTATAAAAAAAAAAAAAAATTACATATAGCTTTATAATGAATCACTCTATATTTTAGTAAAAACTGCATGAAAATTTGATCAGTATTTTTTTATTTATTGGGAATTACATAGTCAGTGTGTTTGTTTTATAAAAATGTGGTGATGAAGATTCATTAAATCTTATTATATATATCTTAATTAGAAAATCGACCAGCCCCGGCTTTGCTCGGGTACAATTTACCACGCATACTTAGACTTATCAAAAAACAGTTCATTTTCAACATAAAATTTTGTGGATATCACTAGGGAGCTGATTTTTCTGGAATAAAAAGTAGCCTATAAGTTAATCAGTGATTGAAGAACAAACAACCAAACATACAAACTTTCATATAGGTATATAATACAGGTAAGATTAATTCCTTATAATACGTTTTTTCCATTTTTAGTTTAGCAACCTCATCGTAACTTGTCCTGTATAATATTTTCTAAGACCTCCCTGTTGAGTAAGACGTTAAGGGTCTATGTTCGTGAAGGCTTTGTTTTTTTTTCTCGTAGACATGCAATTTGCTGTGCTCAGCAATTTATTTTTTCTCTTTAATATCTTGTTTGTTATATGAAAAGATAAGATTTTAAATTTATTTATTAAATAACTAGTTGACCCACCCCGGCTTCGCACGGGTGCAATTTTCCACGTATAATCCTTAGATTTATCCGCGGGAACTTTAATTGTTTCCAGGATAAAAAGTAGCCTAGGTGTAAATCCAAATTATAAAGTATCAATGTGCCAAATTGCATTGAAATCCGTTCAGCCGTTTTCGACTTATAGAGGAACAAACATCCAAACATACAAACTTTCACATTTATATTATTATACTAAGAAGTAAGATATAATATTAGTAAGATAGTAAGATAATAAGGAATAGATTCCTTTTATTAGTTTCTTAACTTCTAAGACCCGCGCGACCTTCTTTTCTTGTTTTGTTCTTCTTTTTGTGTTGAATAGTCCATTTATCGACGAAGGTATATAAAATCACGCTGCGACCCATAGGAGTGGAGCATCTCGCGGTTAAAGCGGGTCGGCTAGTTTTCATATATATAAAGACATGAATGAAATATACTTTATTGTACACCAAACTTATACAGAAATAAAAATATTTATATATATATATATTATATTGAAGTACAAGATATACAACAGGCGGCCTTATCGCTTGAAGCGATCTCTTCCATGCAACCTTATAGCTGAGGAGAAAATTAATATAAAGATGTACGAAAAATAAACAACATTAGTTGATATTTCAACACGATATAAACTAATAAAACTTTATCAATACATACATAAAAATACATACACATGACATGACAGATATGTAACATAGTAATCTATACATATTAATAAAAATGTAACTAATCGAAACTTTGTACGCGCATCACGCTATAACATCTGGACCCAGTTGTATAAAATTTGGCATAAAACCATTTTAAAGGAAATAACTTAGAGAATAAAATATTTTTTATCCCGGAAAAACGTATAGTTCCTGTGGGATAGAAGAGTACCACTCACATAGCTCAATAGATCAAAACAAAATTTTCTACACATATGGTTTGTTATCTTATTTATCACATAAAATACTACTAATTTCAGAAAAAAAGTACAATTCCTTTGGGTTACAACGATTTTATTCACACACCTTTGTAGATCGCAACAAAATTTTATACATATATAGTTTGTAATCTTAATTATCACCTTTCCCGGAAAAAGGTACAGTTCTTTGGGATAGAGGGATTTTATTTACATCCCTTAGTAGATCATAACGAAATTTGTAAATAGGTTTACAAAATTTCGTTATAATCTGGATTATATTACATGAAAAAATATCACAATAATCAGCGGTAAAGTCACGCGGGTCAGCTAGTGTATGGAATAAACATGTTTTAAGCGTTACTAAAATAACACTGAAATATCAGAAACTCCAGTAAACTGATATTAACGTTATAGCTATCGGTATACTGAAAGTATTAAGGTAATGAAATATCGTATGAAAGTCAATAACACATTACGATAGAAGCGTAACTCTACAAATAAGGCGAACATTAATATGATAATACATTGCGTAGCGTAAATTGTAATTGCGAATTGTAAATGGATAACACGATTCTGTGTTTTGACTGTAATGTAGTACTAAACTATGAGAATATTTGATATACTCACCGTTTAAAATTCAATTTATCGAGGAAGGCTAGAGGCTATATTAAATCACGCTAAGACCCATAGGAACGGAGCATAATACGAGTGAAGTCGCGTGGGCCAGTGTTTAATGTATTTACTCACCGTTTAAAATTTAATGGTAACTTGTATTAATTAATAAAAATTATGGTCTATATGCAAATCGATAATATAACGCTTAGACTACTATAATTTTGATCCTGGTGGTTATACTTTTGACTAAGAGCTGCAGCGTTACTGCTAGAATAGTCGTGAAAGAATAATAATGATTTTGGTCATGTCGTTGTGTTTATTTGGCTGGTTTTTATCTTAACGCTGGCACACCGATTATCGAATGACATTTCAACAAATCAATACTACCAATGTCAATCAAATGAGTGTTGCCAGCATCATGATTAACACTTGGCATAATGTGGCTGTGGTAAAAATTGCTTCTGACTCTTGGATCTTACGAAAATAAGGCTGTATTTCCATTAAAAATGTACAGGAATTTAGAAGTAACGGTTTTTTTGTTAAAATCCAACAGAATTGCTTTATTTACCTAACTCCGCTCAGAGTATGTCATACATTATTGTGATTAGATTTTATTGTGTCTTAATAAACTCATCCCTTGCTACACATCATCACACACCTCTGATGGAAGTTACGCTTAAGGATGATTAGGATAGTAACCATGTACGTAATATTAAAAAAAATTTAGTCTGTGCCATAGAAACAATTTCTAATTATCTACATTTAAATAATATGCAGCTGTACTAAAAAAAGTTTTGTAAAACTTAAGGTTCTACTGAGCAGTGACTGACTGACTGACTTTTTACAATGACCTATCGACGTATAATTAAACTAACCAATACATGTACTTAATTAACGACGCATATGATTCTTAATAATCTTAATCTCTGTTTCTTAATGACTATCAATATCATATTTTATTATCATAATCTGTTAGCGAAAGTTTGTTTTATTGTCGAAACCAACAAGTTATTTAAGGTTCACTTTAATTACTAAAGTAATGTAATATAAATACTTTCTCTAACTAAATGAATGAAAGTTTATACTTTAACACTAAACTCTCGATCGGATACATCGTTAAGGATGGAGGCATTCGGTAATTACTCGGCTAACGAGAAGGAATGTATACGAGCAATATACAGCGTTCCATCAATATGTGTATCTTGCTTCCTTAATACCTGTATAATTATATTTATTATCACAATTTTATATAATAGTAGCCAATTCGTAAGACTTTGTCTGTGTAAACGCTAAAGTTTTATGTCTATTGTGCTGTTCTGTGAGAAAAATATTACTCAATATTCAGGAAACTTCATTTTTTTTCGTTACTTATTTTTATCTAGGTCATAAAGTATTTGTGTGCCGAAATTTTGTTTAAATCTCTTCAGCCGATTTTGCGTGATGCGCGTACAAGCTTTGCTGACATACAATGGAACTTTTAATATGAAAAAATTTAATCTATGGCTTATAATTATCCAGGTCGTAGAAATATTTCAGGATATATAGAAGGATAATATAACTAAATTATAAAAATATTACATTATTAAAGATGAAAGAATATTATTGAGAATTTTAAAAATAATTAATAACTCTATTTAATGTGAACTTCATATTAAAATAAATTAAAGTTTTAAAAAACAATTAAAAAAAAATGTTCTAAGAAAAGATTGAAAAATTACTACTCTTTTCCTTATATGTATAAAAGGGATTTAGATAAACAATATGTTGTTTCTCGGGTAAATTTTAAAATATCGTGCAGGCTATCAGCTAGCCTATAAACTTACTAAAGCGTACTACACTGCGAGTGTACATAAACTCTACTATATTTCACCAAGTATAAGATGGGTAGAGTTTCTAAGAGGTATTAGACCAGGGTTCTATTATAATAGAAAAATAACCGTACTTAACGTTAATTTCACCATACACTAATGCTAATATTTATTACCTTCCATAAAAACACTGAAAATATATTTTTCATTATTTTTATATATTCTGTTTTACATATAAATTGTAGCTTGTCAGCGTTACTTAGATTCTAAGCATCATCATGATTTAAATAATCTGTATTATATAGTATTATATAATATTTTAAAGCCAAAGAATTTGTTTGTTTGTTTGAACCCGCTAATGTCGGGAACTAGTGACATCACGCTGCGACCCATAGGAGTGGAGCATAACGCGGACTAAGTAGCGCGGGTCAGCTAGTCCTAAATAACTAAACAGGCAGTGCTGGCAAGCACTTACAATAGTTTTCACGACAATGTTATTTCACAACAGTGAAAAAAAAAATCACAACAGTGCAGTACCAAAGATAGCAATTTGTGGGGATTAAAAAAAAGGAATTGTTACCTGGAACATAAAAGCGATGGATGATTTTTATTGTAATTGATTCACGTATAATCGTACACACATGCATCTGTCTCATTTTTCATTCTCTCAGTGTCACTGGTGTATCGGTGTAATCCGTTGAAAGCCGATTACTCATTAATCGGTATTGGCCAGAGCAATGACAGCTTCTATTATCATAATTGCTACAACGTTGCTGGAGATTGTCTCGTATTCAATGAAAATACTAAAAATAGTATCAGAACTGTATGAATTGTCTTGAAAAGTTATTTCAACTTCGTGTACGGTGACAGTGCGTCAATAGCCGTTGACTCCTTAAAAAATTATGGCTTTAATAAAAGCGAATGTCTTTAGCTGCTAATCCTAACCTAAAATTATACTACATAACATATTTTTTTAAACCATTGCAGCTGTGATATTGTTGTAACAAATACAAGATATAATCAATTTTCTGTTTATTTACAAAAACACAATTCATTAGTACAGATTTGTGTTTGAACGAGCAGTGAAAATCTCAAAACCAAGTCTAATCTTCCGTGAAGATAAACACGAGACGCTTTTTCATCAATATTTAATTTGAAAGATTCGTCATCATGTAGAGATTGAAGGCTTTGTTAGAACTAGTTTTTTTTAATCTAAAAAATTAATGATAAGATACTTCACGACGCACGTCGATAGAAGTCACCAGGCGCGGTGGAAGGCTATAGTACCTACTTAGTACTTAGTAACATTACGCTGCGACCCAAACGTGTGAAGCATCCGCAGATGAAGTCGCGTGGGTCGGCTAGTATTTTAGTAGTATATCATCTCAAAACTTTTGCAATAGATAGTGCTAGTAAAACTTTATTTCCAGAACACAACGAACAAAATAATAATTTGGAATAAACGTCAAGCGCTCTCGCCATGATATCTGGCAACCTCTAATTCAACAGCACATATAGTGTTGCTAATATACTATAATACCATTATCAACTCCCCTCTGCCTCTGGGAGGGCATCTCGTAAGAGTGATGAAGAGAGAGTAATCCAGCACCCCTGCAGCAGATCCTCTACCACTTGCTTGTGGTATCTGTTCCCCAATTGGCTTGCGACCACCAGCATGCAAATCCGGCCGCAAAGTATCTCTGACATGTTGCAATCAAGCCGCATGTGGGCCAGACCCTTACCATCCTGTT
>JAOPUB010033895.1:0-10813 GCA_027564055.1 Neptis clinioides
TTTTTCCCGTGAGCATCTCGTAAGAGGCGAGTAACCCAGCACTCCTTGGCGATAATATATATTGTGGTCTAAGGAGAAGAAAGTGATGTAAAGGGAAACTGACAATTACACAATAGACAAGGGACCTGCTGGTAACAAGCCTCCTGGACAACTTTTTTGTTTATATTCGTGACAATTCCTATTTTTCGCCGTAATTTCCTGGGACTGGTTATGTGCATATTAATAACAAAGAAACCCACACGATGCTTAAGCGGATCGCTAGTAGCGAATAGTATTAGAAATGCTCTATATTACAAAGTAATTCATGCGATCTAAATATATTACAGGGAATGACAATTATTGAGATGTGTAACGGTGAAAGGACTTAGATGAATCTTTATAGTAATATAGCTTATATTTTTGAACAACATATTTTAAAAAAAATTGTTTTAATTGACTAACAACTTTTACAACAATTGTTTTATAAACAAACCACGCAAGAGAAGCCGCGGAAGGAAGCTATATGAATCAAACTCTAGATTAGTAATACAGGCAATATAGCAAAGCTAAATATAAAAATACCAAATAAATACAATAAATAATGATAGAAATATTCTTGTCTATAGTTTATACTCGTATATAGATATATAGATACGAGTATACAACAATGCATATAATTTGATATTAATTTTTTATTTCTATAATAATCTATATACCAACTATATTAAAATTATAGAAAATCACAATTCTGTTATTTTTATTCTCTTTCATATGGAAGGCGATACCTGTTCAAAAAATATGTAGGCTAACAACCTGAAACTTAGATCTCAAATTTAAGTTATTTTTGACTATGACCTTTACTTAATGAATCCAGAAACTAAAAAAGGTACCTAAACATTCAATTCAAATAAACCGTTTTAAATGTTATTAAAATAAAATTTAAAATCAGATTTAAATAATAGGTTGTATTGTAGTTACTTATGCGAGAATTAAAAAAAAAAACTAATATCAGTAATGATATAGGTATTATTTATATTTGTTATGTATTTAATCCTTTTAATATTATTTTATCCTTTTGATATTAAGGCAAGGATAAGATTGTGGAGATAATGTTACTAATATTATAAATATGAAAGTTTATATGTTGTACTCAATCACTTTTTTTAATGAAATTTGAAACACAGATACTTTATAGCCTGAATTAACACATAGGTTACTTTTTATCTTGGTAAAATTCGGAGTTCCTGTGGATTAATGATAAAATATGTTCGCTATCGAAAGTGTCTAATGAATTCTATTTATCAACTTTAATTTAGAATCTTAAGGATTAAAAGTTTTTTGATACATTTAACTATTATATTACACCCGCGAAAAGCCGGAGCAAGTGGACTAGTATTATCGTAATTTTTATTACTGATTCAATCAAATCTAAATAACATTCAATAATGAACATACTTAGAGGGTATCTTAATAATTTATTCAAAGCCAGTTAAAGCATCCGACGATAAATCTTGTAGAACATTTGGCTATAAAAAGCTGGTATTTACTCGTGCACCATTAGCTTAGCCGAAAAAAGGTTGAGTTTTAAGCGTCATTTATTAATCGCGCTCCTGAACGCTCCATTAGGTTTACAGGATAGATGGCGCTGGTACAGGCTTTGTACTTTACTCGTAAAAACACTTTAATGAACTATAATTAATTAATAAGGTTTATATTTTGATACAATCATATCTCTAACTCATATATGTAATTTACGATGAGATTATCAGAAACATCTTCAATCCAGGTTAGTATCTGTGTGTCAAATATCATTGAAATCTGTTCAGCTGTTTTTGTATGATTCAGTTTAAAAATCTAAGCATTTCCTTTTAAATCTATTCTAATATTATAAAGCTGAAGATTTTTTTTGGTAGTTTGAACGTGGGAACCATTAAATTTTTTTTTCTTGCCTACATTTTTTGTTCTGGTTAACTTGCTTTAGGTAAGCCTCTTTCATATTTAAATACCTTTCCTACTCGATTTTTGAAATTACCTCGTATATTCGTTTCATATTGTATCGTACTTTTACCATAGTGTGTATTATTTTTAATTCAACAATTAGAAATGAATTTTAAGAACACTAAGAACAATACTCAATTCATATAATTTCTGAATTTACTTTAAAGTCTTTCAGTCTTTCATAATATTATTAAATAAAATGTGCCCTTCGTTTTTTAAATATTTAATTGAATCAGGCTCTTTGACTACAATCGGTGACTAGTGGCAACATCAACAGTGGATATTTTCACCTCTCTTGTAAATGTGTATTATAAACTAAAACTCTGATAAAGCCAGGAGGAGATTTGGGGTAATTTTCAGGCCAATGAAGCTCGATGGCTGTTATTAATTGATTTTGAAAGAGACTAGTACTAGAAAAACTAAGATAACAACAGAGCGCTTCACATATTGCTAAGTTAATCCTAAATTCAGATTATGATAATATGTTTTTAAAACTTACAGACTCACAGGTTCCTCATCTGATTGTGGCAGGAATGTGTTGCATGAGAAGACTGCATTTATAATGTGAAAACTTCTCAATCTTCGCTCCCGACACATAGGTCTTTCTCCACTTAACCACTGTTTCAGCCTGTTCACTTCATGTTTTAAATACCTATCTGAAATCATTTGCGCACATTCTGCTTCTTCCAGAGATGGAACATGCCATTTTAAATTTGCATCCTTCAGTAAACAAGAGCGTCCCCATTCTCTGATCGGTAGCCACTTTTCAGGAGCACTTCCATAGTCATTTGGTGAACTTCGCCATTCTATCAAGTCTACATACGATAAGGAGCTAAATATATGACTTAAAACTTCGCATGCACGAGTCAAAGCATATCTTGTATGTAGTTTTAATATTCTATCTAAGACAGGCAGAATTTTAGGAATATATTTTAGCAATACAGTACCGTCGCAATCTACAACTCTCATCAATAACACTAGTCGGTAGACCATATCTCGAGGAGGATTCTCTTCGCGTAAGGCTTCATCGCTGGAAATGAGTTCTTCCAGTTCTTCAAGCAGTTCAGGCAAAAATACTGCTAATGTCGATTCAGAGTCTATTCGCGCGAAAACATGTAAAAGTACACCCACCATACTACCAGATACATTAGTTTCATACGTGGTTTCAGTCGCAAAGGACTTAAATTTCCGCAACGCTTCTTTAAATATTTTAGGGGAACATTGTAAGAGTACCGCCGTAGCTGCAGATGATATAGCAGTTTCTGTCACTGCGTCATTTTTACTCCGAGCACAATCAAAATCTTTAGTATCCAGGCGGGCGTGTTCCAAAATGCTAGATTCTATTATAGTGAAGAGCCTCTCGAAGAAAATAAGAACAAAGTCTTCGAATTGTGCAGTGGATTCACAAACTAGTAGCTCTTCCTCTGTAAGATCAGGCCAATATTCATGTGCTGAACTGCAATCAATAAAGGGCACCATACTGCTGAAAACTAGTATAAAGTGTAGTGTTACTAAGGTTTTTTTAATATCATTGGGGTCAAGTCCAGGTAAAACTGCCATCAAGAAAGGTACAACGTGTGTCGGTCCTTCCGGATAATCGGCAACGGGTCCACGTAGCATCGGTCTTGCCACAGCGGCTACCGCCGCCATAGCAACTGTTACTCTATGTGGTTCCGTAAGTGACGTTAATGAAGTTCTTAATTTTTCAAGAAGCGGTGGAATCACTATCGCTGGCCTTAGAGTTGCTAAGTTTTGCAGTGCTATCGATATATCCAGCGAACCGCTTCTGCTGTAAACCGCCTGAAATGCGGGCTCAAGAACGATAGTCACAAAATTTGTTATATCTTCATCACGGAGTTTGTAAGCATCCGGTGTTTTGTTCTCCCAAGATTTTTGGAACTTCTTCTCACGTTCGCGACGCACCCTGGAAATATACTTAAAATTATCTTGGAACATTTTTTTAGACTCAATAAAATAAGCATGACACGTTACCTATAGAGGAATTCCCCAGCTAATTTCTTCAAGAAGTCTCGTAGCTTAAATGACCAACGGCCAGCATTTGCACTGTGCAAATAGCTTTCAACTCCAGCAAGAAAACATTTCAGGTGTTTTAATACGACACCATCAGGATTAATTGTCCATGCTATCCACGTAGCTACGTGCTTCATATCTAGAAAAGTAAAACATAATAGAAGGTAAGAGTAAATAACATAATCATAGTTCAAATGTATATGTCGCCGCCAATTTTATTTAGGACTTCATTTGATTATGAAGTCACAATCATATGTTGATTATTTTGATTATTCATATTTTCTTAAATCCTAAAATGTTTTAAGAAACCTGAAATTCCAACCCATTCATTATTTGTAAATTTCTTATTTAAATAGTTGTTTTGTTTACTAATTATTTATTGGATAAATTAATGTTCCTTTTTATTCTAAAGTTTATCTAGTTAAAATAGTTATAATTAATTAGTTTTTCTAAAGTCCTAAAATGTTTTTAGACACCTAAATCTCTATCACCAACACATGATTTGTAAATTTCTTGATTTAAATCGTTGTTTTGTTTAGTCACGAAACTTTTGTACAAATTAACGTTTTCTCTAATACGAATGCTTACCTTTTATTTGAAATCTAGTTATTTGAAATAATTGTTCAGTTTTAATATGTGTGGAAAATCATAATTGACTTTCTAACACAGTAATTATCGTTAATTTTCCTATTATTGCTAATTTTACGATAAAGTTTAATTATAAACAATTGTGATGACAATGCGGAAATAAGATTACTTTTGTTACTAAATATTTTTGGTGCTTTAATTGCCAAAACATTTAATAAAATTAGACGCATGCAGCTTGCACATGACGCTATGGCGGCGCTAGCGGAGACAGTGCAAATGCTTTTGATTGAGTTGAGACCTCACTTTAGGTTAGAACTTCGGAAATATTGTAAGTAAGTTTTGCACCGTATAAAACTTTAATGTAATAAAGTAAACATTGCAGTTGCAAAGTGTAAATAAATTTTTAAAGTAAACTCTTTTCATCGCACCAGTTTTTATTTCGCTTATTCTTTCCTTGTGCCCTTCTAAATGTTTTCTGTTAAGTTGATTCGATCACGAAACCGATTGCGTTTTCATCTGTTTAAAAAAAAAAGATTTCCCGTTCCTGTTTCTCCGACATATAGGTATTTTAATATTTTGCTACTTACCCAGTGATTGATTTCTTGAGTACTGTAGGTTTTTATAGCCTACAGGCAAATTCAGAGCATGAAGGAATCTTGTAAACATTTTTGGTACATACGACGTCCAATTAACCGCACCTGGATTTTTTTTAGCAAGGCCGGCAAAAATGTACATAACTTCCTAAAATTATAAATGATCATATTAGTATAGATTATCAAATATTCCTAATAACAGATATTTAACTATAACATTGCCGTTTTAACGCCCCTTTTTTATTTTATTTTTTTTACCCATGCAATCGATGCATTTTTTGCCAACTCAGTGAAAGCTAATTGATGCCCTTTTTGAAAAAGGCTGCTGGATGGGAGGCAACAAATCTTCAAAGGTTTTCTATCAGAATCTAACCAACTTGCTGAACGCTTGCGATAATTTAACAGAATCCATTTTTAGTCGTAAGTAACAATGTGATTTCATATGCCTTCTTTTGTGTTCTTGTTGAGTAGAACTCGACACGACGTGCTGGTTAATGTCTTAAATCAAATTTTTTAAATTTTTGTTTATCTATTTGTTTGTACGCGTAATACGTGATAACTACGGTACCAGATTTGATGAAATTTGGTATAGAGATAGATTTGAACTCTTATATATATAGTAAAAAGTCCACAGGAGTGAAAACATAACGTGTTCTAACGTAATGTATTAGGAAAAAAACTAAACTGCATATAAATGAGATCTTACTGATATTCCACCCGGGACATTCATGCCTGTATCCCACAACGTCATGAGCTGATCAAACCAGAGCTCGTGTCCTTGTTTAGCATATTTAGGATGTAAACCAACAGGGAGTAACGCTGTTATTGGGCTCATCATTTGAGAGTTTGAAGACCATGGAAATATAAAGGGAAGTAGTTCTTCTAATATTTCTTTAGTTGCGGTAACCTCAAAGTACCTAGAAAAAAAAATTATACCCATTCAAATGTCAAACATGGCAAACATTTATTAAAATAAAAGAAGTAAGCGACCAAATTCAATTACGATTCAACTTACGGTTTTGCACGTTTAATCATTGATACGTAAGATCCCTCCAAAGATCTGTAAAGATATATAATACACAATATTATGTTTGAGTATAAATAAACTTGAATATTTACTCCCACATGCAATTCTGCCACCTAACGTTAAATGGTCCCAGAGCTAGCTGTAATTTAGTCTTCATCTACTAATCACCAAGTGACCAGACATATAGAGTAGAATATGAAAGTTTATTTGTATCATATATTTGTATATTGTTAAGGATAAAAAAGAAAATAGACGCTGAACTTCAGAATGTATGAAATTGGTATTTTTCAGTCTAAGTGGCAAATCTCTCTGGGAACATTATTTTCTGAAAACATTTTAAGGTTCGCGCAGATTAAATATATTTTTTTTAATGAACTGCAAAGCCTTATGGGACTCATCTTGCGCTTTTATCCTACTGAAGCAAATCTCTAGGTTGGTTTATTTTGCAGATTCGCTAGAGCAGTGAGGTGACGCCTTGATGAACTGAATTGACTGTCGCGTTGCACTGCGATGCGATTTTAATAATTTTTCTTGTTGGGATTTTTAATGTTTGTTATAATTTGCACGAACCTTAAATGAATAATAAAATTGAGGTAAATTTATTAGAAAGTTTTTATGGCAAATGAAATCTTTAAAACTTGACAATTTTTAAAGTAATTAATATTTATCTAACAATAAGTCAGTAATAGTGAAAAACCTATAAAGATATGTTTAGGTCATATGTTCACAACACAGATCAGACAAATATTAACAGATAACCAAAATTTTTTTTTTTATACTTCGATATGCACATAAAATGCTGTATAAATGTTATGCAATATGAAATAAAATGATTTGTGATCCCGACGCCACTGCCACCACACATACAAGCACCTAAATATTTTATATATTACGTGGGGAGCTCATTTTCAATCTGCGTGGCAAATCCAAACAATTGAAGTGCATCATCTAAACCATATCCCGACAGAAATTTTCGAACTTTGTCCATTACAGAAACTCCTTGTTTCTCAGGAGGATTAACCCTAAACAAAATTGCAATCAAGTTACGATTGTTTGATTTTATTCTTTGTAATACACTAAATTTTTATCATAAGAAATTATAATTATGTGTTTACCATTTTAAAACATTAGTTTTTACTAATGAAATACACTATATTTAAGAAATATAGTTTGAAATCATTGTGTCCTCATAGCCCACAATACCAAAATTATGATTAAAATAATAACTAATTCTCGTTTTGCAGAAGTTTGGCCAACAAAGATTAAACCCTAATAACGTAGAAGTAAATTTTATTAAATTTATCTCCAGAGCCAGATCTTAAAGACTCACTTTGAGGCCTGGTCTGTTAGTAGTCTGTATTTACTAAATATATAACTTATGGAAAAAATCGCCGATTAGACCAAAAAGTTGAGATTCAAATATAAAAATTATATGTCATAATTAAGGAAAGTGTTTGAATTCTTCTTATGCACTTTAAAACAGTTTCTAATATAACAACGTACTATAATGAAGCTTACGTATGATAGTGATACATTCCGATACTTGTTGCATTTTTGTGGAAAATATTTATTCCAATTTCATATAGAGGTCGCCATGGAAGAACAAGCTCTTCAGGAGTAATGAGGTGTTTTTCCCTGTAAAAAAAAACTGTTCTTACTTTTTCTTTTGACGATACTCTAGAGTGAAAAAATATTAGCTTATTTTATAGAAATCTACCTAGCTTCACTGAGGTGTATTTAGTTCTTGCAGAACTTACAAGTAGCCCAAGTTACTTCTCCTAACATCACCTATATTCAAGTCAAAATCGGTCCAGCGGTTTCAAATATTTACCGGAAAACATAGAAAGACGGACAGACAGGCATACAAAAAATTTGAAAATCGATATTTTATGTGGGTGTTATTAAAAAAATTTAACATAAAACATTTATTAGTAATAAATTATTACTTTCATTGCTATTAACAGTATCTTTATCTTATAGTTAATTACTTTTAGAAATTTCTTTTAGACTAATAGACTGATCTTCTTATCCATAAGAATAATATTCTTTTGTGTCATGTATAGTCGTGGGTAGGTTAGGTTAGGATAATATTCAATCTGTTGCGGGTAGTTGGCAGAATAGTAAACGCTTCCATTGTTTTCATTGCCTCTGATTGGCCGACGAGAACTATTTTCTTATTTGTTGATTTATTTTTCCCCCACCAGTGGAAGGGGTACTTGTCACCTCTACCTTATCCCTTAATATTCGCTGACACCACAAATCAGACACTTAATTTTTGTTTATTAATAAGAAGTAAACATTTAATGCAATTATTATTAATTTATAAATACTTGGATGGGTTGTATATAATAATAATTAATTAAAGAAAAGGCACATACTTTTGCATTCTGATACAACTTACTTTGTAAGCATGAGGAACATGGTCGCAAATTTGTGAACCTTGCATGGTTCCAAATCTGGTATGAGAACAAGTTCATATGCCAGTTTTATAAATGCAATGTGGTCCTCTTTTCCAAACTTTAGCCCGTGTATACGAATATATCTGAAAAAAAAAACGGAATTTTTTTATTGTATAATAAATAAATAATATGTGATAATATTAATATTTTAAATCCTTTAATTACTATTGTACAAATTCTATGTCACTGTCTAATTAAGTTTTCTTAAATTTAATTCAATAAACTTCAATAAGCACACCAATGATGGGCAGTAAAGAAAAAACATATTAATTTAAATATTGGAATAATAAGTTAAGAGGTCACATGTCTACTTGACCTTACATATTTTTTTACTTACTGATTAATGATGATGAGTGTTAATAAAACATTTATTTACTTTTTTGTTTAAAGCCTTTTTACATAAAGTTTTTTTTTCTTGGTAAAAACAACAAAAAAAACTTTACATTAATATAACTTTTACATTAGTACAACACTTAGGCTGCAACTTATAAAAAGTTTGTGTAATTTGGACTTTTTCATCACTAACAAATATTATAGTGACAGTTTGTATGCTTGTTACTAAATCACATGTAAGTTAAATGGATTTTAATGAAATTTGGAAAACTGATAGATATAATCTGGATTCACAAATGGGCTACTTTTTATCCTGGAAAAATTCAGAGTTCCTGCTGCTGCTTAAGAAGCACCTTAATTCTCACGACACAAAAATGAGATAATATGTTGAAAATAAATGTTTGGTTTTTTAATAAATCTAAATTTTGTATGTGATAAAATGCATGCAGGAGTGGGTTGAGCAGTTTTCATATGAGCAAATCATTTTTATTGCACAAGTGGACCCACTGCAACTTATACTTGATCCTACAAAGACAATATAGGTAACTTCGGTAATCCGCGTTAATTACATTATATTAAATGGATACTGTTTAATATTTTGTATGATACTAATGGGCAATCGATTCTTGTAATTAAATATATTCATTGATGCATTCCAATGCCAAGTGTCTTGGTCAGGGTGTTTTGGGCTATAGCCAGATATTTTAGACACATAAGATGTTGCCAAAGGTTAATAATCAAATGCCAAAACAATTATTTTCAATGGATTTAACGAAATGATCATTTAACAACAATTTGGTGGTACAGGCTGTTTATTACAGTATCAGTTAAGCATCCGTTATTTACACTTTTGAATATTACCATTTTTGTTTTTTTATATATATTTATTAATATTCTTGATGATAGAAAGTCAGCAAAATTTCGTTAGGTTCAATTTTAGTTGCATATTTGAGATAGTAAGATTGAGAAATTAATATATATGCATATAACAAAATGGATTATATACTTAATTGCATTTAAATCACAATATAAGTTTTCCATTAGCAACTAAAATTATGTCAATTAATTTAAATAGCTTTTACAAGTATAACTAGTTAAACACAACAGCTTTGTATTGTTGTAGGATGTATAGAGGTTTAACTTGAAAGTTTAATATAATATTATTATAATGAAAAAATTTCCATACAAACTTTCATCCCCTTTTCTTTTAGATTTTACATTACATTTCTATTTACATTAGAGCATTTCCTAAATTATAATGAAATCCATAATTTTTTTTCTTGAATCAGTATAATTAAAGAATTAATTTTAAATATGGTTAATTTATCTGAAGCATAGTAATAATAATTTTATAGATTTACTTCATGAGCCTGGAAGACCAAACTCCGCAGGCAGGTTTCATCTCGCGGAGCATGACTGCCTTTCCCAAATTAATCTTGACCTGTTCCAGGAATCGTTTAGATTCCTCATCTAATTTATGGGCATAAGGTAATAAGTGGTTCGTTAGAATTTCTTTTTGCGGCTTGAACCCCAGATATTGTATTCTCTCTGGGGTTGTTATGAAAGCTTCAAACTCGTCTTCTCGAATCATTTTGAAGGATATTTAATACTGTACACTAAATAAAAAACTTCACAATCCTAGAGCCATGACACATGTTATTGTTCACACAACAAAAGTTCACTTTTACCACTTCTGTATAGTCATCAATACAATATGTAATCAACAATGAATTTACACAAGTCATCGATAGAAATCTATATGCTGATCTTTAATTTTAACTAAAATGACATTTGGTGGTTGCCAG
>JAOPUB010033906.1:0-10810 GCA_027564055.1 Neptis clinioides
TTAATTGTTTAAGTTTTAATGCGGAGTATGAAATTTTTCACACGTTTATATAGAGGAGTGCAGTCCAGCAAATACAAACCCAACTTTTACATACATTTTAACAACCCACAAATACCAGCCAGAGAGCACCGCTACATACCAAGGATGCTCCGCGAAGCAATAGAAATTAAGAAATATAAACTTTTTGATAGAGAAGATGGTTGGCAAATTCCACCTGTTTGGGATTCGGTAATAAAATTGATAAAATCTCAACAAAGCCAAATACTGCAAGAAAGAAAGATACTGTAAGAAGTTACTATTGTGCAAAACCGAACGTTAAATAGAATTTAAATTAAGATAGTAATAAGAAAAATAATTAACAATTTTTAAAATTCGGACTACTGTCGTCCAGTCTGTTCTGTGTCCACGAGTACTAAAACATGTTCGAAACGTCAGGAAAATAAAAGAAAACATTAACACTATAATAACTGCTTGTTAGCAATATTATTGAAAAGGGTTTATTAATTATTTTCATACAAAGCGAATCATTAATTGCAATTCTACACGTTAAATTATATACTTACCATATGGAATGAGGAAGAGTACGAGTGATGTAAAGCATCCGTGCAACGTAGATTTGATGAACTCTGTCTTATTAAAAAGTTGACTAGTGTGACCCGGCGCGTACAGTTTGGGGAACTGCAGCGAGGTCACATCGGACACATCCTGCTCGAACACGCCCAGGGCGAGCACGGGAAGAGACGTGTAGAATAGATTGTACACCGAAATAAACATTTCGTCAAACACCGTCTGTCAACATAATACACACCACATAAACAATGTATACAATAAATATGTATTGTCAAATATTTTTTTTTTACAAAAATCAGCTCATTGGCGGCTTAATTCGTACCCTTTTTTATTTCAGTTAAAAATAAACGTTACTCACTTGTGCACTAAATCCACAGAAGAAGGCAAACCAGAAGTGACAAACAGTAAATGCGAAGTTCTTATAGAAAAAGTATCTGAGGAACTTGCACATCCTGTAGTACGACCAGCGACCGTGGACCAGAAGGAGTCGCTGCAGAAAGCGAAACTGTGCTATGGAGTAATCTGACGCTAACACTGCTTGCATCCCTTCTTGGCCAGATATACCGACGCCTATGTGTGCGGCTGGAAATAATTTTATATTATGTGACAAATCATAATGATAGTGTAGTTGATAACTACTTTTTAAAACAAATTATATAAATAATTAAGATTGCGTGATAAATTCAAAGGTATGGAGGTAATAGCTTTGGTCTGCCAATTAATATAAAATAATTCGTTTATTGAGTATTATACTAAATCTAAGTACCATTAATAATACAGATAAAGGGACGAAATCTACTTTTTCAATTCTACTAGAATATTACTATGCACTAATACAAACTACACCGAGAAAAAAGAGATTCGTAGATTCCCAAATATATTTGGGTAGCTTATGCATCTAGAACGGTCACTATTTTTCATGCCTTTAAAAATAATCGTACTGATCTTCAACAAAAACCATTTTATTATAAATACGAAAATGCTTAATGAGTAACATCGAAATCCGACCACCCAATCAAATTTATAACATATTTTTCAAGTTATTTATCAGATTTACCAAAAAAAAATTTAAATCTCAATTCATTATTATATTTAAGCACTTATGACAATAAATATTTTATTAATTTCCCGCAGGAGCTTTTTTCGGGAAAAAATCAATTTAACCTATGTGTTGTGTTCAGGTTTTAAGTATCTGCTTGCCAAATTTCAATGTAATCCGTTCAGCCGCTTTTGCATGATTGATTAACAAACATACAAACTTTGTTCACATTTATAATATTAGTAATATAGTATCCATGATTTTTGTTACCTTTGATCATGGAAACATCGTTCGCTCCGTCCCCAATCGCTAGCGTGACAGCTTTCCTACTCTTCTTAATAAGTTCAACTACCATTGCCTTTTGTAATGGTGTCACTCTACAGCAAATTACTGACCGACATTGCAAAACGACGTCTAAAAATCTGAAAATTACAAATAAACTAAAATAAATTCATAAACTAATCTACGTATTAGCTAAAACGACAGAGAAGTCCTAAGATTCCATATTACCTCATGTTACAAGCAGGTTGGATCTATGCATGAGGGTTTTGAAGAATCATAGATTCTTTAAATTATATTTCCTAAAACCACTACCATTGCACGAATACAACATTTATATATTCTTAATGTGACATTATCCTTTCAAAAGACCGGTAACTTACTTCTCCTCTAGCTTGGGATGTAAGCAGTGCACGAGAGAATGTCCGTTGACGACGATAGCGAACCCGTTGGAGTCGTCGTTGGCGTGCTCGTGCGAGTCTGCGGAGTATGGTCCGCCGCCGGACACGTACTCGTTACTGCAATGAACTTTTAGGTGTAGCGCGTTTATATGAGGTTCATCTAGCAATACTTTGTCTGTCACAACTAGATTGGTATAAAAAATAGAAATAAGTTTTTATAGGTTATTAATAATAATAAACTAAAATATTCATTATCGAAGACTCGTTAAGTCGAATAAAATGAGGCAAAACCACTAAAGTTGAACAATTTATAACAGAGTTCCCATGGCTACGGTCTATAATCAGACCAGCACGATGAAAATTATATATTATGACATAGAGTCATAATATATAATTTTCACGCAAGTTGCATTTGAAAGAAAAATTATAGCTCAATCGAAAACCGGAAGCAGATTCAATTTAAATTGCAAGATTTACTTACGTAGAGACAAACACTGTTGGTGAAACTAAATAAAAGCTAGTAAAAAATGAATACATTTAATTATAAAAGGATTAGCTGCTTAAGCCAAAATATATAGGTACTTAAAATATTGTTCTTTTTAACTATAACAAACTAACAAAATGAAATATAAATGTAGAGCATCATTAAAATAATTCTACATGATGCTTATAGGAATTTATTTAAAAAAAAATTGTTTGTGAGCGTAATATCAAGAGTTTGTGCTATAAGTTATATAAATTTTGGTTGGGTAGCCCGTCCATACGGCGATATAAGAATATGTTTATTATATCAATAAATCATTTAACCACAAAAGTTAATGTTGGCTGTAACATATACAAACCTCTTAAAAGGATTTAGATTAGCCGTGTAAACGAGTAGAAGTTTGTAGTTGGTAGGTGTGAAGTGTAGTATTATTGTAGTATATTGATTTAGTATTTAATAAAAATCACATCTATTAGTTAAACAGAAGTGGGAAATACTAAAATTTATTAAAAAGCGCTCATATTTAAGAAAAAGACATTACTTGTATGCTGATTGTTATATAAAAACGATTTACTAGAACAAACATGTCTTATATAAGTAATATTTTTAAAAGGCAGTAATATTATTAAACTACATTAGCAGAGGATACAAATAAAGCGTCCATAGAAGTTATTACTGTATTATTATAATAACATACACAAACATCACAGAGATAAAATAAAGCATTATAAATCCACGATAATTTTATCATTTTTATTATTTTTTTTTTATAAATTATATATAGGACACTTGAACTGATATTATTAAAAAACATATATATATACACCTAATGCTCACGTTAAATACAGTGATACTGCAAATCTAGCTACATTAGAAAAGGCTGATACTGATATACTAAATTAAATATAGTGTCAGTATACTCTAATGCATTAAGTGATCAAAATCAAATTGAAATTAATATGTAGTCAAACCACCCTAAAAATCGTAATAATAAACTAATTACAGTGTTCCATGACTAATAGTTTTAGTTGAGTGGGTTTTAAATTAATGTCAAAAAATAATAAAATGCTAGCTCACCATTTAAAAACTACATAAAGAAGACAGAGATAGATACATAGGGATATACCTGCCACGTTTTAAACTGACAGTCCCTACTATGAAAACTAAGAATTAAAATTAATTACTTATAAAAAACTGCCTGTTTATGTAATTCAAATATATTATCTTCTCTGCTGTGTACCAAACACTAATTCCCAGAGATCAAAATTTAAAGTAAAATAATATAAATATAAAATAAAAAAAAAATCATAAATTTTATGCAACACTAAATAAATTAAGAACTGATTTGCATCACTCTAACAACGTTCTATACAAACGACAGAAATAAACAGATTAAGTTGAGCCATATTTAAAACTAGTGTTTTTTTTATTTTTTAACATACACGTTTTACTGCTTCTAATACTTAAACAAGTCACTCAAATTGTCAGGCTCTTAGCAGATTTATTAATTATTTTATGAGATCTCGGATATTGTTGAATATTTAACTAATAGACTGACTGTCAGTTAAAAACTTGTATGAAAAACCTGGTATCAAAATCAGTAAAACAGAAATATTAGCTATTAATGGAGCTATGGAGGATATTTATCAATTTTCAGCCTTATTTAAATTAAATATATTAAAATGATTAAAGAAAGCACTTTAAACAGTTGTAAATACAACATAATGATCTTAAAGGATCTATTGTAACTAGTTTGTTGTTGTCCAATATAAAAATTTAAAACCGCTTCCATAGAATTAAGATACCAGAAGTTTCATATTTGAGTCGCAATGCGCACAAGTGGGGTGGGGTGGCATGAGGTGGGGTGGCAAGGCGTGAGTATAAGTGTAGCTGTTGTTCTCTACCTGTCGCGTGTTACGTTATGTTCCCACCTAAATGTGACGACGGAGACCGCGGGCGCGTTCAGCTTCACGTTAGCGGCGCGGCCAGGGGACGGCCGTGGCACGGAGCCTCCGCCGTTGGCTGTCTCCGTACTAGAGTTCTTGGGTTCGGATGATCCTAATATTAGTAAAGTTGATTACTGTCAATGAGAGTATCCGTTGGCTGGATTAGAATACAATTTACTGAACCCAAATCCTTTTTTAAATAGTTTAATTTTACATGCACAATGTAAATATGTTTAATGTGTAGAAGAGCATATCTATCTTACCATGCCAAAAATATAATTTTCATCTATACTTTAGCAAAAACATCAAAGTTACCATCGATTTTAAGCGCTTTATTTAAAGGTTAACATTCGTATTATCATTATATGAATATTCGCACTCGTAAATGTGACATTTCTTACATTCGTTACAATAATTATTTCTTTTTTGTTTACAGTACCAAATGACGTAACACTAAAATGAAGGATCTCGGTCTAAAAGTCTCCACAGGGAAGGATCTCAGCTTGAAAATCCCAACACGTAATGTCCTAACGGGCGCTGTGGTCAACTGGGAGGATGATGAAATGGCGGGCCTTGGCGACACTCCAGAGAACCTTACGCTGTCATGGAAAGACCTGTCTGTATACAGGAAGAAGAAGCATCAGACTAGTATATGGAGGTCAGCGGTATATGAAGAAGTTAAAGTTTTACATGGAGGTATGTAAAGAATTTAGTTATATAGAAAAATATTGCTTTAAGTTGCAACTGTATTGAGCTTCATAAATAAAATCTTACTAATATTATACATGTGAAAGTTTGTATGTTTGGATATTTGAATGTTTGTTATTGGCACACAGGTGAACTAACGTATAGGCTACCTTTTATCCCGATAAAAGTAAAAAAGCCTACATATTTTTATTAAGCAACAATAAGAGAATTAAATCTATTTTAATAAATCTTATTATTTTACGTGGTGAACTGCATCCGTGCGGAGCCGGGGTGGTTCATCTAGTAATAATAAATGTTTACAAGCCCTTGAACATTTTTATTTAGGGAAAATATTTATATCTAAGTATTTTAAGGGGGGAATTAATTACAGTCGTCTAAAGGTAAGTTTCTCTAGGCTTAACCAATGTTAAATTTCTAGAATGTTCTCTGTTGTACCGTGAAATCTAGCAGTCCATACTTGGCTTGTTTGGGTCTATGGGTCATTAATGGGTTAAGATTATAACGATGAAATTATTAAACTTACTTATTAACTTCATATTAATAAAACTGTAACTAATCGAAACTTTCTACGCGCCATTATGCTATAACGGTTGGACCGTATTTGTATAAAATTTGGCATACAACCATCTTATAGAATACCTTTTATCCCGGTAAAATGTTCCTATGGGAGTATTATTCGCATACCTTAATACTTAATAGATCAGAAAGAAATATTGTACACATATGGTTTGTAATCTGCAATCCCATGAGATACTGCTTATACGGGAAAAAGTTCTGTGTACAGTTTCTGTGGGATACAGGTTCTTTATACACAAACCTTAATAGATCGGAACAACATAAAGTGTGTAATCATTATTATAATCCCAGAAAAAAGTACAGTTCCCGTTCTGAAGGAAATATTTCCATACATAACGATATGGGAACGAAATTTTGTACACATATAATCTGAAAGGTGACACTATTTGTCCCGAAATAAAGCATAATTCGGCAATTTTAGCGGAATTTTAATAGACTACTAAGTAAATAATACCTCTAAAATCAGCGTTAACGAAGTCACGCGGGTAGGCCAGTTTTAAATAAAACAATATTTAAATGTCACGACAATCAAGAACAAATGACACTTCGTGTTAAAATCGAGAAGGTTCCCAGACAGTTCCATTTTCGAATTCTGTTCGTTTTTACGAGTATTGTAAGTGGCCAGTTCCAGGAACTTATCCCAATTATTTCTCGTCGGCAACACTAATTGGCTTCAATCGATTGAATCGATTAATTGTTTAAAAAATATATTTATTTACTTTGTGTGTCTTACTATCTCACTAATAATATAAATGTGAAAGTTTGTATGTTTTAGATGTTTGTACTTAATTATGCGAAAACTGCTGAATGAATTTCAATAAAATTTGGTACACATATAGCATATAAATAGGATTAACATTTTTATCCCGAAATAAAATCAGAGTTCCCGAGGAATAATCATAAAATATTTTTACACTCAAAAGTCCCTGAATATTTTTGTTTTGCAACAATATGTTGAGAATTAAATGTTTTTGATACATCTAAGTAATATATTCCCTTTTAATGAAACCGGACCATTAATCACAAAATCTGAAATGTGCTTTGCTATTAGAAAATCAAAAAACGGTAAAGCTTTAGGATCAGACGATATCCCGGTCGATTCATTTTAGGAAATAGAAGAACATAACATGCATTATCTCGTTGATTTTTTAATTCTTATCTATACTACGGGTATGATTTCAAAGGACTGGCTGAGATCAACATTTGTCACTATACCGAAATCAAATAATCCCAAACATTGCGCCGATTACTACACTGTATCTCTTATGTGTCATGTATTAAAAGTGTTTCTTAAAATAATACACGGTAGAATGTATAGTAAATGTGAATCAATAATATCCAATAGTCAGTTCAGGTATAGATAGGGATTCGGTACGAGGTTTTTTTCGGTAGTTTATTTGCTTACCAAGTTTTGACTCAGAGATGCTAGGACATGAATCGAAATCTTTTGTGTTCTTCTTAGACTACGAGAAAGCTTTTGATAAAGTCTGACATGACAAACTCATAGAATTGCTTCATGAATTGCTGCTTGGTTAGATTGACTCTACTGATGTGGCCCACTCCTAAAACAAATATTCCAGCTTACTTGGAGGGGAGAGCAAGAATACTAGTAGTATGGAAACCAAACTGCTGGTAATCTTTATAAAAAAGAAATGTTGTAACTCGGGGACCGTTCAAACGAAAAGAACTATGTCGTCAGAAAGATGCGGATTAGTTAAATAGCAGAAGCAGTAATAACACAGATTATTACATTAAACAGGCGATAGTTGTAACATATAAATCTATAGATGCATTAGTTTAATATCTCAATTATATGAAGCTTTTATCATGACATTAAATAGAAGATTGGCTTTCACACACATTAGGCAGGTTTTCGTCATTTCTCTACGGTAAGTCACCATATCTCTAATAATAGAAAGATGTAACGAATTTAACCGACTCGCCTGCGTTTCCCTTCGTTTGTTTAAAGTAATATTATAATCCATATGCCTACATTGTCAATCAGGATGAGTATAGCGCAATCGAACGAACCGAACAAACTTTAGGCTAGACTTTATTTTGAGCTGGGCTAGACTTTATTTTAGGCTATGCTTTATTGTATTAATAAAAAGATATATGGCAACACAATATCACCTACATCGCTCAAAATAGTGTAGCTTTCTATCAGTGAAAGAATTTATAATATCAGTCCAAAAGGAACAAAATGGCGATGATATTTTAAAATATGGCAAAATTGCATCGCATCACCTATATCAAGAGAAAATAGCTGTAGCTTCATATCATTGAGATAACTTTTAAAATCGGTGCAGTAGGAACAAAATGGGAATGGTTTATTGATTTCAAAAAATGGCAACACTGTATCACCTCGCGGCAATAGTAGCATATATCCTTTCCCAAGGACTAATTCATCTCTGTACCAAATTTCATCAATATCGGTTGTGTGGTTTTAGCGTAATTGAGTAGAAACTAAATAGATATATTTTAATTATTACTTAATATGGCAACACCATATCGTGATAAAACATGCTCTATATCTTTCCCTGAGCTCTAATCTATCTCTGTACCGAATTTCATCAAAATAGATTCAGCGGTTTAAGCGTGATTGAGTAACAGACAGACGGAACGACAGAGTCACTTTCACATTTATAATAATTGTATAGATTATTTGTCTTAAAAAGTTAGATGTTAAAAGTGTTTATATTTTATGATTACGATAATATGACTCATTAAAATAAATCGTATTATTAATAAGTTCTATTTGTTATAAATTAATAATAAGTATTGATTCCAGAGTGCTGCCATTCCTGGTCGTGATGGTCTGAAGTGTAAAGTGTGCAATACCCCATATATTGTACAAGAGACTAATAGGTATGTTTCTCGTTTTGAAAATATATTATTTTTATTTATTCTTGTGTTTGAAAAATTGGAAGGTAGACAAGTAATTGAATATTAGAGATGACTTTTTAGAAAGGTTCTAAAAAGTACTTTCAATTTACACTCGTTTTTATGCGATGTTAAGTATTAGTACCTCCAGTAAGATACTGTTTGAGTGGGCCTTCCTGTCCCAGATTCCCTTCACCAGTTTGTTATTTATCACGGAAGGCAATGGCGCTTCTCACACTGGTTTATGAACTACTTCTGGCGCCGTTGGGTGAAGAGACCTGGAGGGAACATCACGGCGACACATCCAGGGAAGGACGGCCGCATTCGAGTGGTGGACGTCCGTACGAAGGCGGGACTCTTCCGGGGACCTGCGACACGCGTCGCTAGCATCTCCATACGGGGTGAGTGCTGAAGGCAGCACTGGGGTGGGGTATGTAAGCGACGCGATTAGCTTCTGACACTCTTTAGCTTTATGATAGTACTAGCCGACTCGCGTGATGCTCCGTTCTTATGGATCTTAGCGAGATGTTTTATAGCTCATAGCCCTTCTCGAGAAATGGACTATCCAACTCGAGAATAATTTTTAAATCAAATCAGTAGTTCCTGAGATAAGCGCGTTCAAACAAACAAACTCTTCAGATTTATAATATTAGTATAGATAAATGAGTAGTATGACATTTATTTGCACCACCATATCATTATCTATATGCTGTCTCTCTCAGTTTTCTTTTATTCAAACCTTGTCCTGATAACAACAAAAAATATAATTATTAAATTCGGTGCAGTCGTTCTATAGGTTTGCGTGAACATACATAGAGGCGATTTATTTTTATTTATGTAGATTTATTAGTATTACCAATTATTTATTAGCTAGTAACTGTCCGCGAGTATGTCCACCATACGTATGCAGCAAATGGATATAGGATTCCTTCGGTTTTAATGGAAAAATATAGGACATAAGAGCCTAAATATATTTTTTTTCTTCTTTTAATTAATTTTTTTTTTAAATATACAGTCATTATTTAAGGTTTAAAACAACGATAAATTTAAATATTAAATAAAAACAATGGATACATAATAACAACACATATAATAATAATAACAATACACACAATGATTTCTCTCTTCTTCCCTCACTCAAGGCATCGTGCACCAGCTCCACGTCGCTCAACGTGCTATGGAGAGGGCTATGTTGGGTGTTTCTCTACGTGATCGAATCGGAAATGAGGAGATCCGTAGAAAAACCAGAGTCACCGACATAGCTCAGCTGATTAGCAAGTTGAAGTGGCAGTGGAACCATCAGGTGGGCCGTCAGCTCGTTTGCACTTTATTACAATACAATAAAAAAAAACTTACTTTTTATTTCTATAAACTGAGTAAAAAACTATTTACTACTTATCCTACTACCTATCATACTTATCCTACTTATAAGAAGGATAAGGAAAAAATGTATATTTTCCTTGGTCACGTCATCACGAGTGAACGACTGAACCGATTTTGAGGATTCTTTGTTTATTGTATTTATTATTATCAGGAGAAGGTTTTTTTTTAATTTATGTACCAACATCTGTTACACAATTACACAAGAAATATGTGCTCAAAGGATGACTTATCTCTAATAGAGATCTCTTCCAGCGACCCTTGAATGTGAGACAGGGTTGAATAGTTTAAGATGCGGGAATAGGTACCGTATCGTAGAATAATAAAATATAAGAAACAAATAGAAACATAAAAAATAACGACAATAACAATATAAGTTATATGCATAAGTATAAATACATATACACTAACTATACAAACTTTATACAATACGTAAACTACACCTATTACTACTATACCACTTAACTACTATATAACTATTACTATATGGAGACGTATTAATACAACTAGCACGGACGCCACACTGAGCGCCGGGCGCAGCGGA
>JAOPUB010033923.1:0-10809 GCA_027564055.1 Neptis clinioides
TATACATATCATATATAACGGTGAAGGAGAACATTGTGAGGAAACCTGCACTCCTGAGAGTTCACTAAAGATCTCAAAGGTGTGTGAAGTCTGCCAACCCTCCAGCGTGGTAGACTATGACCTAACACTCTCCTCAATTTGTGGAAGAGACCCGGCTCAGCAGAGGGCCATCGAACGGTTGTGACGATGATGATGACATATGTGGCAGTTAAGTACTTGAAATATCCGGATCATAATGATCATATGCGTTAGCTATTTTATTAATCAATGCGTTATATACAACCTTAATATTGCAGCTACTCCATTACGCGGTTAAAAATATTTATATGTGAAGATTCTGAATTTTGTTTCATTTTGTCTCATTCAATTTTTTTGTTTGTCACAATAAAGACATATTTTAATAAATTAGTATTACGAGAAATATTTCATTAAGACTAGATAATTGGTTTTTTTATTCCTGTCAATGCATGAACAAATTAACATATTTTAACTTAACTGAGATCTATTTTATTTAGCTGTTGAATATTATGTTCAGCTTCTTGGATTATCAACGTTTAGCTGTGTAGTTGAATAATTATGTTCAACAGCGGTTGTATCAAAAATGTGAACTACTTTACGGTGATGTACATTCAAAAAGATTTTACCAATGGTTAAACTGATCAATCCGTTATACCAAATTTAGTTTCAGTGATATATTTTGATATGTAATATAGTTTGATATCGGCCTCCGTCCATAGTCAATAAATGTACCAGTAATTTTGTGCGATAGAATATATAGATTGAATTAATTAAGAAGGTTTTAGAATTTGCGAAGTCCCAAAATGGTGTAAGACCAATTTATCTACGCGATGTCGATAAAACGATCAAATGTTAAGCAAAATAAATCATGGGCTCGATATCGGTGGAATCATTGCAGAAACCGTCTCTGTTTTATATTACCGTATAAACTTTATGGTAGCCGGCAACGGTTCATTTGTATTGTATATAATTACAATTAGAAACGAATCAGTTTCTGGTTCGAGAGAAAGTAAGGATTATTAGATTTGTTTACTGAATTTAGTAGCAAACCAACTGTTAACAACAGTTGCTAAGTTTCCAAAAACTAAGTATATAGCTCGTAAATTACTAATTCGTATATTTTATGTACTATTTTCACTCATCGAAGCGACGACATGTTAATCAAATCTTACTATCTTACTAATCGTACTAAAGTTATAAATGTGAAAGTTTAGAATTTAGATTTTTGGTTATTTGGATGTTTATTACTTAATCACGCGATAAAATTTGGCACATAGATAGTTTATAACTTGGATTAACATAAGGGCTACTTTTAATTCCGGAAAAATTTAGAGTTCCCGCGGGATAATTATAAAATATGTTTATTGTCGTAAGCGCCTATTTTTATTTAGCTACAGTATAATGAAAATTAAATGCTTTTTGACAAATCTAAGGATACGTGGTAAATTGCACCCGTGCAAAACCGATGCGGTTTGTACGAACCGATTAGTCTTACTAATCCTACTATTCTATAAATTCCTTCTTACTATTATTATAAATGTGAAAGTTTGTGACGATAGATGGATGGATGTTTGTTATTCTTTCACGCAAAAAGCACTGAACGGATTTCGATGAAATAACAGCAATATAGCTTATTCAAAAGAATAAGAAGTACAAAACGCGAAGACGAATTATTTAAACAAATATTAAAAGTAACTTATTCAGCATTAGGTTTTCAAATTAATAATTTAACTACTTACTACTTTCTACTTCCCTATTTCTATTCCTATAATTGATGGATCAATTTCTCATCGGAATTAGTTCACATTTGTTTATAATAAGCGCTGAAAGAATAAATAAACAACAATAGTATTCAGTTAGCTAACATAAAAGCTTTTGGAGCGTTTGTCCAATTCGCGGTAGCTAAAATAGTAATAAAGTTTAACGCATGCTGAAAGCATTTGCATTTATGTGACATAAGAAATAAAGTTCAAAGGAAATAAATTATGAAGGAAATAGTTTGGAATTAATATTATATATCTATACTTAACAGAATAAACTAAACGATCTCTAGTTTATGACATAAACATAACATTATATATTTATATATTATCTTAGTTGGAGGGGAGAACAGGAATACTAGTAGTTTGTAATAATCCAAACTGCTAGTAATCTTTTAAAAAAAATACCAATAAATTTTTATGGCGATAAAAACGCTCACAGAAGATTAAAACAAAAAGATTTCCACAGTTCAGATTTAATCTTTTGTAAAATCCCTTTCATTGCGAACATAAAACGTTAGGTATTATTTCGTCTGTCATTAATCAGGATTATTTATTTCAACAATGAAATAAATGTGCTTTTTATTTCAGCTTTTTGCGCTTTTCATAATTAACGGTATCGAATAAACTGTTTTTAACTGCAGTTATTATTTTTTGGATTTACCTAACAATAAAATTATAAGAAAAAACAGATCATATATACTCTGGTTAAATAAATTGAAACAAAAATCATACAGTATTATACTTTTTGAAATTAGATTTTTACTTTATTATTTTTAATAAACTATGAACATTTATTACAAAATAAAATGATATGGTACATAAATCTAAATTAATCAGTCAAATTTAACAAAACTATCTTATAAGCAAGCACTAAACATCATCAGTAACGTTTCTGTAATACGTTATTACTGTCTAAATATCGTGTACGAAATTCATTTGGACCTTGGATAGTCACTCAATAAGCCAAGCATTGAAATTGATTGGATTCTCAGTAAACGGATTATTGGAAAATCGTCAGTTCTCGTCGCTGTCCCATAATATATTGCGTATATCAATGAAAAGTTGATACTCATTTGGTATAACTAGAACCTGTCTATAACTTTGTCTTTCGTGGAGCTGTTGTAATGTGAACTATTCTTTTAAGATTCTAGATTTATTTTGGGGGAATATTTGTTGTTTAGTTAACGGTTTTTAACTATACAATTAATTATAAAACATTTTCTTCAAATAACTCACTGGGAAGTTTTTAAGATATTATTTTATTTAGTAGTTATCTTAGAAAATACTATACTAGAAATGTCAAAGAATCCAAAAACTCAAAAGGAAAAAGAAGATAAGCTTTCAAGTTGACTTAACCATTTAGTTAAACCTTAAAATAATGATGATAGTATTAGATTCCACATATTGAATTATATATTTTAAAACTTCAGTTATAAATTAAATGTAACGGACATTAAAAAAAACTGAATAGGAATATTTACTTGAGTATAAATACTATACTTATTAAATACATTTTTTAGTAAAGAAGTAAAAAGCAAAATCTTGTCATACTTTTCGAGTAAGCGAAATGGAAATAAATCCTTTCTTAAGTTGTTAAATGTTCTCATTGCACTAACGACAATCAGATTGAAAATAATTTTCTCCATAAAATCTCTGACAACGACAGGCCGAGGCTGACTGAGACCTTGTGATTTCATTAATAAAAGATGAGCTGAATTGAATTAGGAATATCAGATAAAATCGACTTGCTTAATGCATAAATATATGAGAAAGAAATTAGCTGTAAAGTGGAATTAAAAGTTGTCTGAAAAATACTAGGCTTAACAATAGACAAATAACTTGTCAGACGATAATACTAGAATGACGGGTACCTAATGACAACAATATTCGTCACCTGAAACTTTCCATAGATAAAAGTATAAAAACTAAGGTAAAATACATGTGACAGTTTGTGTTTTGACTACATGACGGATTTCACTCAAAGTCTTTTTATTTGGTAACTATAAGAGTTTCACTTAATTCTGCTATTTTTGCAGTGCTATCTTGATAAAGCTGAGGGGATTTGTTACCCGCCCCTTCACGGGTAAATATGGGTTTTTACTTTATTCTATACACTTGTATTCTAAGCTATTACAAACTTATCTACACAAATATTATAAAGAGGAATGATTTGTATTTTTGTATGTAACGAATAAACTCAAAAAGTAGGTACTGGACCGATGTTAATAATTCTTTTTTCATTAAAAAGCTACATTATTACTGAGTAACATATGCTATATTTAGTACTAGATTACTGAAGAAATCTTTAGAAATTACTATCAAAACCAACCGAAGGTGTAAAAAATTTAGCCATAAAATGTCTTTCACCGCATACGCTGCGAAGAGTATTAATGATAGGACAAAAAATGTTTAAGAATATATCAATCTCGACAAAAAACTTCAGGAGACCATATGTCTATTATAGTTACGTCACTATAACTACTTTTTACATTTAATAAATCTATACTATAATATTATAAAACTGAATAGTTTCTTTGTTTGTTTGAACGCGCTAATCTCAGGAACTACCGGTCCGATTTGAAAATTCTTTTTGTGTTGGATAGTCTATTTACCGAGGAAGGCTATACGCTTTAAAACATCACGCTACGATAGTAGTAGATATAACAAAAATTAACAATACAAAAATACCTTACTTTCTTATAAAATTGGTCGTAGTATTCGTATTTACTCTGAGATGCAATATTTACTTACTAAACAAGACGTGGATTGAACGTCAACAGGAAGAACACTATAAATATTTTGATATAATTATTAAAACATATTTGTTTGGGAAACGAAGAAAGTTATTCTAAAAGTCACCTTTGTGTTACTTTTTGTTTAGCTTAGTCAAACAATTTGCAATTTATTTTTTCTCTGATATCTTTTATAAGTATTTCAAAAATAACACGAGCGGAAAAGTATTCTTTATCTTTTGAAGTTTCGTAAACTATTGTATAAAAATGCTAATTGTTTATTTATATTGAATAGAAAATTATACAAAAAGATGTATTAGAAGTAAAAATTATAAACTTACTAGATAACCCTTACGCATCGGCGAGGTGTATTTGGCTATATGTAAATTTTTTTTAAAATCAATTTAGCATTTCTCACCTTTTAATCTTTCGCTGGACTCATAGGAATATTTTTAAAGTAGACAATTCAGGACGAGTTGTTCTTAAATTTTAGCCAGACAAACGAACATCAATTTATTTTTGTATGTAAAATAAATCAATTATAAGAATAAATAATCTTTCGAGTAAATCGCTTAATTAAATATTTATATCAGTTTAGTAATTACGATAAACCTGCTAGTCTCCTAATTATGGACAGTTGAATATATATATGTGTGTGTAGTCTATATTTCTAATTAATTACTCCGAACTGTTATAAGTATTATTAAAGTAAAACTTTACTTTCTATTATATCCATACTAACAATGTCCTTTACGAAATATGAAGGAATAATATTTTCAATATCACGAGCAGTTTGTTCTTCGGGTTATTTGGTATCAAAACGATGTTAGTGTACTAAATATTAAATTTTGGGGTGTTAAATAATTTTATTATTTGTATATATAAATTATAAATATTGTATCAAAACATATTGGTTATAAAACTAATTATTCATATTAAAAACATATTACTATTATTTCTTGTCATTTACTACACCATGACTATACCTCATCATGTTATTTTCTACGTAGAGTTAACTTTAAAGGGGAAATTAAATTTTAAGTGAAATATAAAACCGAAAATAGTGAGTTCAAATTGATTTCATTGTTTATTAAGAGGAACATGGGTTTCCCTAGTTTAGCTGAAGATGCTTCCTGGTTATGTTTTCTAAAATATTTTGGCCAACTGTAAAATAGATAATAAGATGAATGTACTTCTTTTGGACTAAATAAATGTTTTATTATTATTATTATTATTATTATTATTATTGACTATTTTATATTTTCCAGACGTCTAGCTCGTGAAGCAGAAGCCAATATGGAGGCAGTTCATCCACCGTTATTTTTACGTTTTGTAAATTTATTGATGAATGACGGCATCTTTCTTCTGGACGAGGCTCTCGGCAATATGGCGCAAATACGTACCATGCAGACAGCGCAGTGAGTACTGTAATTCTAATCTAATGGTTGATTAGCTTCCGCCCGCGGCCTCGTCCGCGTGGTTTGCTTTTCGTTATATTATGGCTAAATTACACAAATTGTTTATAAATTGTAGCCTATGTGTTATTCTGATGTATAAGTTATTATATTACTGTAAAGTATTATCAAACTCTGGTGTCACTATATATTCTGAAAAATGTAATTGAACATCTGTTATTTTTGTAGTAAAGATTTATCGAAATGTGTTATTATAAGAAACCTTATTAATTTTAAGTTAAAAGTTATATAAAACATGTAATATAAAATGATCAAATGAAATCACAGAGAATCTGAAAGCTGGTCCACACTACCAGTTCAAGAGCGGGAGCAAACCATATCCAACCTCTCCCACATCGGTATGCTGGCGCGCTTCGACAACATACTAGGCCGGGACACTATCCGCACCCTAGTGCGCCTCACCGCGCACGCGCCATACGTCTTCTGCCACCCTACTCTGGTCGAGCGCATTGCCTCTATGCTCAACTACTTCTTACTGCATCTTGTGGGACCTAACAAGAAAAACTTCAAGGTTAGTGTTAGCAAAACAATTTCTTTATTATATATTACTTGAGGTTCAAATTATTTTACATTATTATTTATTGTAGCGAGCGATCAAGCAGCATATACTTACAGCTTGCTAAACCAATTTGCTGCTCAGTGTTTTTGATTAAAATGTATATTTAGATAAATATTTAAATTATCTAAGTATGTATAACAATATTAGTTTTCATTGCTCAAAAACCGAAAACTATAATAAATTTAAAGATTTCAACAATCCATGAGATAATATAAAAATCTGTGTGATGAGGTGGTAGATTTTCAATGGAAATATTACTGATCTTTTAACTAATAAACAATTTTGTTTGGTTAGGTGAAGGATATGAAAGAATTCGAGTTATAAAAGGTCCTGATTTTACATACAAAGTAATAAAAGCTATATATTTCTTCTCAATTTTTTTTACTATAAGAAGTTTGAATATGTAGACGAACTAAACAACACCAAGACCAGAAACTCAAGAGTAATAAATCATTTAATGACGTTTATTTAAAAAAAAATCTGCAATACAGTATCTTCTGTTATTTATCTATATGCTCCAGACTTTAAACTCAGGAATTTAAGAATTATTTTCTTTATATTTTTATTCTTCCGCCATACATTTTACGATTACATGAGATGCGTAGTAAAGAGATACACAAGTTTACTTTGAATTTTATGGAAACTCTGTTTTAACACATAAAATTATACTTCAATAAAAATATGAAAATTTAATGCTAAAATTCGTTTTTAAACTTCGTTTTAACTTTTTAGGATTAAATTAAACATATTTTTAGTCAAGATAATAAACATGATTTTATGTGCACAGAATTTCTTTATAATCAAACTCAAAATATTTTATTTTAAATAGACTTTTTACAAAGTACTTTTGACACGTCAAAATTAGTCCGTCAGTCAGTCAGTTCGTCTGAAGCTAGGGCCAGTTCGGGGAACAGTTTTCTGCTGAGAAGAACTGGCAACAAACTCAACAGTCGCTCGCATCAAAATGCCATTGAAAGAAAAAAACAAAGCTAAAGGAACGGAAGAGGAATCAAAGAAGAGCCGTCTAAAGTAAAGAAAAAAAAACAATGAAAGAAACAAAGGGAGAATTGCCAAAAGGTAATAAAAAAAAAACAAAAAAACGAAGCATAGCTCAAACGGTGACCATCTGACTATGTTAATTGTATCATGTCATGATGATGGCCATGAGATGACATTAGAATGTATCATGAATATTACTTATTAAAGTAACAAATAGTCTGGATAAGGTCGATTAAATTAATTTCAGGCTACTGGGGTCAGCTTTTTTACCTCCTTTTTCTGTATATCTACAATAAGATTATGCAAATGTGTCGGAGACCAAACATGTGAAGGACAAAAAATATAAAATTCTGGGACGAACTTTTTCAAAGGTTTGTTGAAGGAAGCGCCTTATAGTATTATTTATAAATATTGTCGTTATGATACTTAAAATAATCTTTTATAGCTAAACACAAAAACCAAAAATAAAAATTAAGCGCTTTATCTTGATTATTGTGGTGTTGCCATAAACACATCAGAGATTGAAAAACAACAAGACATTAAGCAATATTAGGTAAATTTTCAGATAATATAACAATAATATATTTATATTTTTGGGTATGCTTACTTCAGGGGAACTCCCATTTATCATCTCTGGCAGGAAAACTGAGCTCTGGGTGGTCAAGGTTTTGATTAATTATTTCTTGATTATAATCAAAATACTGTCATATATAATACATCAGTAAATGTTATAATATATATTCCAAATAACTTTTCAACGAGAAACTGCAGAGCAGTTCACGAGAATTTAGAAGATATAAACAAATCGTAAATAGTAACTGCACTTGGAAATTGAAACGAGCTGGAAAAGAAACTATTGAAAGATGTTCCCGATTTATTTACAAATTCCAAAGTATACCAATGAACAAAGTTTATTCTATTTTTCGTTCAATATCTTGACTTAAGAAACTGAGAAAATCACATAAAATCTAGATATTTCATCTTTATTTTACACACAACAAGCCAAATACAGACAATAAAAACAAGGTCGAAAGGCGGATGGGTCTCTTCCACCCATTGACTAACTGAAAGAATAATCTAAATAAAATTGGTACAGTTAATATTAGGTAATAATTTGTTATTTTTATCAGTGATGTAATTTTTATTATATAATAATATAAATTGTGTATTTATAAAAAAATATATACGAGATATATATACGAAATTATAAGAGTTTTATTATTATCTACGTAAACCATAGTCTCAAGGTTAATATGAAGTAATAAAAGAGATAAACAAATATTTCTAAAAGTGTGGTAAAAAGCTGTGTATATATAAAAAGTGTGGTAATATTCCTAAAAAGGTTTTTCATTACAAAATAGGCTTTAGAGAACACGAGTTATATTTTAATTTTCATCAGTACCACAACATACTAAAAGTAAGTCAAACCAGATACTCTGTTACTAGTGAATGATACTATTTCAATTATTGTTACAGTATAAATACCAAGAGATGTCCAGTAAATAACTCAGCGACGTGAGGTCCCAATCCACATTAGTTTTTATAGTTAATTGCATTTTTATCTCTAATAGAAAATTCCGTTCTTAATTGCTATCGATCTACTTTTTATACTATCTTTTACCAGAGGCTTCTAAATAGGACTATAAATTGTTACATACTCGAGATTACTATCAAAGAATGATTATTTTCAAAATACAATATTTTTAGCTTTGAAATATTTCATAAAATTTTCTTTCTTTTCCAAATTGTACAAATTAACATTATTTAATACTTCATACTTTGACAGTTAATGCGGTGTCTGTAAATACTGCTAATGTGTTTGTTGGTAATTCCAAATTAACAGCCTTTTATAACAATCACCACATAGCTTGACGTTTGAGAAAGAATAGGGGGGGAACATCGCGCATTCAGAGTTTTTTTCGGACTGTATTGACTATTACGTCCGTAACGCTTACTATTTTGACAAATAGCAGACGCGCGGAAACTGAAACTTCGCATTATTACTATTATACTAAATGCATACAAAATATACGATACCTTTTGTTTATTCAGACTAGTCTCTAAAACGGCTGAATCGATCGATCGATCGAATGTCATAAGTAGTAATTTATGCAACTTTTATTTTATTTTTTTTAGCTAAATTCGGAACATCTCAACGAAGCGATGTCGTCTAGTCATTAAAATCCATGAATTTAATGCTAGACTAGATAGCCTCTGTATCCAATCCCATCCTGATTGGCAATTTCATTCGTACCGAGTACAAAATGGCTTTTCTTACCCTTGGAATAAAACTTTTTGAATAGGTTCCTTTTCATGTATTTTTCTTCGTTTTATTGTGTTTATATTTATAATTTTATGTTAGAATTATTATCTGTATGGGAGCTATAGTGAGCAGTAGGACTTAAGATTTGATAGTAACTTACAATTTGGACAGAAAGGTCGCATCGAGGTGTATTATAACGGTCTTTTCATCATAACTGTTGCGAATGTCGTTGATTATTCGCATTATTTGGGGTAGCCATAGGGGCGGTTGGAGGTCACTAACGGGGATGTAGAAAGAGATGTAG
Source organism: Neptis clinioides (assembly GCA_027564055.1). Lineage (NCBI taxonomy): Eukaryota > Metazoa > Arthropoda > Insecta > Lepidoptera > Nymphalidae > Neptis > Neptis clinioides. Next base: position 10,114 of record JAOPUB010033923.1, read on the forward strand.
AAAGTGGGACTTGGACTAGCATTCTTGTACTCCTCTCAAAGTACGCTGGAATGCTTGTAATAGGAGTGGATCACGCCAGTAGTCCATTAGCGTCAGTTGTTCAGTGACTACTGACGCTTCATGGATTTGTAACCACGGTGTAGGGTTAAGGGCCCTTTTGTTATTACAACGCTCCCCATAGGTTGTCCGAACACTAACTACACTATATAATAAATATAACTTAAACTATTCAAATATTACTGTTTTAAATTACAAATCACAAATTCTATTATTCTGTTTATGAATTGCTAAATGACATTTTATTGTAATTTATATTTATTGACATGATTGACTATTATTCTTTGACAATTGATTAATTAAATAATGATGGAATTTGTAATTATATTTGTTAATTTATTACTTGTGTCCAAAGGTGTAATATTTGTTAATTTATTACTTGAGTCTAAAAAAAGTAATAACAATCATATAAAAATATTCATTAAGCAAGAAATACCGTAGAGGTAATCATTTTTTTTTAATTATCTTTAACAATAAGGACTACTTTTATTAGTGTTATTAATTACTAAGGGAGGTTCCCATTAGGAAAAAAGTCATAGTTGTCAAAAATCAAAATGTGAGGGCCCGTAGTAAATAAGTTGAATTTAGCTGAATCGGACCAGCGTTGACTGTTTTATGGTGCTGAGGTTTCACTGAATT
>JAOPUB010033930.1:0-10808 GCA_027564055.1 Neptis clinioides
TTTATAGTACTGTCTGTCCCACAAGAAAGGTGATTATTTCAATTTGTTCTTTCTCCACCGATTTTGATAATTCTTTCCCAAAAGTACCAACAAGTATGATTTCTTTTGTTTGACTTCTAAATTTTAGTGTATTTATCTTTTACCTTTCAGAGCATTTTCTAGAATTGGAAGTCGGTTCAATTTTTTGTTAAAGATATTTTTTAATAACTATATATATAACTAAACTTATGTACTCTTTTTACGTGGAAGGAAATTATTATAATATTTTCCACAAAAGATTTAAATAAAAGCTCAACAAAAGCGAGGTCGAGGATTGAACTCGCCTGCCGTTTTGCTATTATCGTGGTTCACGCGATGTCTTAACGCCATGACCTCCAGCCACTCTTGTTATTGACTTTCTTACAACATACTCATCTACTCACAAGTAACTATGGATTAAAAAGGAATAGTATTAAAAAATAGTCTTATAATTTTACTCATTAAAACCAACTCATTTGTTGAACCAAACTAATTAATGTCAAAACGACAAGCCGCTAATGTATACCGATAGCTATCGCATTGTTAACTCTACGTCAAAGTAAAACAAAGGATAACTGGTTGAAATAAGAACAGAATTGTAAAAGGAAAGGTTTTTCAGATATGTGTTTTATTAATAAATGATAAACTTAGTGGTGTTAAAGTAAGTTTATTTGTTATTAACGCTGTACAATAAATATTTATGTGCCTCTTGCCGAAAATAAAACGTTCGACAGTGTCGTGTGGTGTGCGATGTGCCGGCGAGTGCGCATGCCCGCCACTGCGCCACTAGGCGGCGGCGGCGGCCTGCCCCCTGGCGGACTCGCGTCGCAGTGAGTTGCGTAACAAAAGCACACTCGCCTTCAGACGCCTAGCTGAAAACTTCAGCTCCGCGCGCTGGCGCGACGGTATGGGGAAGCGAAAATCACCATAAAACTTTCCCGCGGTGCGCACTGTATAAACTCTTAAATATTTTATTTACCCCCACGAACTGCGCCGAACATTTCCTGTATTTATGGCTTTTCATTTTTTAATTTCTATAGTTTTGGAAAGTTGACTCTAGCGAGTGAAGTGAGTCGATGCGGATTTCGCCGGTTACGTATGAAATAGTGCGAACGTTTTAAGTGTATGTGTTCATTTGTTTTGTTTTACTTTGCTTGTTAGCGAGTAGTGGCGGTGCCCGGTGGGACCGCACTGTTGGAGCTGGTGGTACGAAGGAATCGATCGAGTACTGCGGTGGGAGCGGCAAGGTAAACTTTTACTGTCCTTTTTACTTCTTAATCATCGTGTCTTCTGCAATTTTGCGAAACCTGAATATGTATCACTTCTTTGTATAAAAACTTATAAATTCAAAAAATTGGACATTTTAATGACCATAAAACTTAATATTTTGTGGTTTAGCTTCAAGTTATATTATGAAATGGAGCATGATGGTTCTTTATTTCAAGTAGTTTGCGTAAATTTGTAGTAAAATATTTAAAGTATTTCCTACTTTTCCAGTGTCTAACCGTGCATTTTTTAAAGTCAAAGTGAGTTTTATACCTAAAGATAAAACAAAAAATATTAGAAAACCAAATGTATGTTATATATATAGTAATCGCTTTTTAACAATACTATTTTCAGGTCCAATGAAGACCTAAGCTAGTGATTTGTATTGAAAAATCGATCCATTGAAAACAAAGCGGCGTAATTACGATAAAAATAATTTGACATGTAAACACCTGTCGGAGAGACCAACAAGCGAAACAATAAAATATATATTAGCATTAATAGATATACTTATGGATGGATTGCTTTTTGCTGTTATATATTGTAAGATATTGGGCTTAAGCCAAATGACGCGTTGTATCCTATAAAACTAGGTCATAGAAAAATAGTATTACATGTCTACTCGTCTAATTATTCTAATATTTTACAACTGTATTAATGTACGATCATCGGAAAGGACTGGGTCTTTAGAAGAAGATGCTTCTGCATGTATTCGAGTATATGGGAAAATATGGTTACTTGATCACTCCTTTAGTTTTTTGAGTGTAATGAAACTGATCAAGTCTTTTATTTTACTAATTCATGCAATGTTTATCTAGAAATCACAAGAGTAACATCAATTAAGTAAAATTCATAAGCTATATTTAATTCTTGTACTTGTGTGACGTATTTAATACTATGTATATTGTATGTATTTCCAGATACATTACAGTTACCAAATCAATGTTATTTTCAAATCTTTTTTCTTAATTAATTCTTAATAATCACTCAATTCATTTATTCTATTACTAGTAGACTCGCCCCAGCTTTGCACAGGTGGAATTTACCACGTATAATACGAAGATTTTTCAAAAGACATAATACTCAAAGTTTTTATAAATAAAATAAATACTCAACATATAATTGCTAAGTAAAAATGTTTATGCGCTTACGACAGTAAACATATTTTATCATTATCCCGCGGAAATCTGATTTTTTCCGGTAGGTGTAGAAAGTAGCCTATATGTTAATCTAATGATTTAAGTAACAAATATCCAAACATATAAACTTTCGCATTTATAACTTTTTTAAATTAAATTGTGTCATAGAAATAATTTAATAAGCGTTCATAAACTCAAACATATTTTTCTCTAGCGACAACATAAATACCACTCCCGCTAAATCGAAATTTGATTAACTTTGACAGATGACATAGAGACATAATAACGTTTACATATACAATAGACAAAAGCCATAAAATAAAGAACTGAACTTGGGAACGTTGACCCTTTACTTTCGTATTTTTTTCCATATTCCCTTTACTCTTTAAATTGAATACAGAATATCTAACTACTAATGTAAATAATATATATTTCTTAAAGACGGTTGCCTTCTGACGTTTTGCCATTATCTCCTATTAACTATAAGGGACTATAGTTTACAGTTAAAAATAATACAAATATCATCTATACAGAAATGCATATATAATGCTTCCAAAAAACTCGTGTACAACGTATAAAAAACTCAAAAATAAAACAACAAAATATTATGAAAACTAAGCTTTCCGATGCGGAACTTTTGGTATGCCTTTCTTAACTAGGTCGTTGCTTATTTTATAATTATATTAATTTAAATACAACAAATGTCGGAAATATCGTACGTAGACCTGAAAATTCTGCCAACCGCCATTACCATGTCAAGTTTCATCGTGGCTCTAACTAGTTCTCGCATTCATTAATAATTAATTCGACCAACATCTACGTACCAACCGATCGTTAACATCGGGTTAAGGCCTACGTTGTACGTAATTAACGATTATAACACGCATCACGCCATGTTTTAGTGATACTATTTGACTAAGACATCCTTTCTTGATAAAGTAGTTCCTTTACGTTTGATTAAACAAAGTTCCTCAGCTGTCTATTAGCCTTAGATCATTTTTGCAACTCCTAAAAAGTACGCACCTGGAAGTTAGTTATGAGTCTCCGTTACACTATCTCTAAAAATCTCAGTTTTTAACCATCAGATTCATATATACTTAAGGGTAAATGACATAGATATATTTGAGGGTAAATGTTATGTATACTTTTAAAACATTTGTCCCGTTATTATTTAACACCTAAAAGTATTTTGTTGAATAAATACTTTCGGGACGTGGGTCTGGTCTTAAGGGACGTGCCAGACTTGTTAACTTAAGTAAATTTTATAAAAATGAAAATATATCCTAAAAATTACATACCTGCTTAAGATTTATTTTTAAATATATCTGATGCAAATTAATAGGTAGATAGTAATGTAAAGCTTTGGTTTAATTATTTAATATCTCTTGGGAGATATATTACTTGTGTATGTCATATATAAACATATACAGTGGTAGTGGCATTCCGCTTCAAAAGTGATTGTAAATAATGAATATATATACAGCGATTGAATTATTAAACAGAGCTAACAGGAAACCATTATTGGTAATTAACTTCACTAACAATAAATCAGAGCTTTAGTACTTATCGTTCAAATTATTTTAATATCAAGTGAAAACGGATTATTTTGCACATACCTACACATAATACTTATATTATTCATTCGTATATTAATATAATGAATATGGCATGAAAACCAGACTTAAGTATTATTAGTATTTAAGGGTTAAGAACCAGATTGGTTTGAAAAATCTGAAATATCTTTTGGATCGTTTCGATATTTTTTTTGTATTTAAATGTAACTAGCTATTAATTTGATAAAAAATAGATACTGAAACTGAAAATTTAAAAAATATATACCATATATTTTTAACGTAGTTTGTCCTATTTTTTAATCGAAATTACTTAAAATTAAAATAAATAAGAATGACTGTTTTAATAACTTACGACTTAGTCTGCATACATTTAAAAATTCACTTTTAAATGTGATGTTTGAATTCATTTTACCTAATGAGTTAACAGAAGGAAAATTATACCAAAGTTTTATAACTAATCGAAATAAAAACCTTTAGATAGTTCAATACCCGACGTCACACAGCCCGAATATGATTTTGAAAACAGAAGGCGAAAACAGTTGTAATAAACAGATATATTTTCTAAACAATGCACCCATTAGATAATTAAAAATAAATATAATTTAAAATGAATATATAACGTATCTAATCCTTTCAATAGGTTAAAGACAAAAAAGATTTTTTGTAGAATTAAGTCAAATATATTTTATACCAATAACATATCTAAAATAAAGTAAAATTTATACACCAAATCCGTCGGCGCGATAATATATTTTCATTACTATAAAACAAAGGGTCTTAATTACCAGTGTAAGCCGCAAACACAAACTAGTTAGCTACTCCATCAAGCCTCACCAGTTGCCACTGGCCACACGATCTGAATTTATTCATGCCAATACCGCGTTTACACATACATGAGCATATTATCATTAATACGTCAATCAATATATATAAATAAAATTTAAAGTTGCTGTTTGTAATATTTTTTATCGTTATTTTATAACCGACTGTAACTAAGTGCATTAAGATGTACACGATAGATACATATCCTAAAGCAGCATTTTTTTTATTTGTTCTGTCTGTCTGTTTGTTCTGGCTAATGTCTAAAACGGCCGGACCTAATAGATAGCTAGTGTTATAGAGAGTAATTTTGGCAACTTTTATTTAAAAAAGAAAGTTGAGTTCCGCGTAACATAATACACCTCAGCTAAGCGATGGCGGATCAGCTAGTTATATAAAATCAGTTGTTCCACATAGCGTAACTGTCCGTCTGCTCATGATAAAGTCAAAAATTTTATTAACTATTATTTAACAAGAAGAAATAAATTTAATATTTTTGTCTAAATTGGATGATATAAGACGATAATATTCTATGAAAACCTGTAAATTTTGTGCGTAATAGTTAATCTAAATGAAAATCATCGAATAAATGTGCTAAATGATTTTTTTACCATTTTATTTTCTTCGTGCGTGTCTTTAATAGCCGGGTGAAGGCAGAACGATTACTTGTCTGTAAATAAAAAACTAGGTTGTGCTAGCAACATCGTTTATAAATTAGCATACGCGGGTAGTACCTTTTATATTATTTCAAGTACACCCACGTGCCCGCTGCCCAAATCTGTCTAAATTTCTAGTGTTTGCTGCTGTACCTGCAGTGGATATCATTCCTCTATCAAATGACAATTAAAAAAATACGTTTATTATAGTAATTATTTTTCATAATTTTTGATTTTATAAATATTCTAACTGTTAATAATTTTCCCAACAACCAAAAACTTGCATGAATTTCTCAAAGATAACAGTCGTAAATAATCAATTTAAGTTATCCATAAACCCAACTAAAATTCTACATTTTAATACTAGATACAGCACTCAGAATACACTAATAGCATGTTTTAATCATCATAAAAGCTATTAATCTTCAAACGACCGTGACGTGACACGGTTCAACATCCTATTTAGTTTTTTTATGATTTACAGCGATCGTCAAACAAGAAGAGTTTTACTTTCGTAGTTCTGTGCAGAACGAAATAATATATTTTTTACATTTTTTTTAAATTTTGACTCTTACAAGTAATTAAGACAAACGAACAGCATATCAATATAAAAAAATCTTTATAAATAACAACATACACACGTGTTTGTACGGATTGAGTATACAAATAATTGTTAACGGACATATTAAATTCTAAACAAAGTTTTGAAATTTCGGAGGACATCTAAGACTATAAATGAAATATTGCATATCAAATACAGACAAATAATTTTCAAAACTTTACTATTTTGAAGTTTATATTCTAGTATTCGTCTCTTGGGTTTGATCGAATGCTGCTTGTACAGAACAGTTAATGTATGAACACACTGTTCCCTAAAATAACTTTATATCCAAGTGTTTTATGATCTAACGTCATTTTAGATTGTTGACATTTAAAACGCATAGTATTCAATATTACTATTAAGGAAAATATTCAATTCTTGATCCGCCCTATTTTTAATAAGCTTTATCTTAAATGATAATTACTTTTTCTAACATCTAAGTTTAATAAAATAAAGCCTATATTTTAAATTTATTAATCTATACTAATATTATAAAGTTGAAGAGTTTGTTTGTTTGAACGCGCTAATCCCAGGAACTACTGGTTCGATTTGAAAAGTTATTTTTGAGTTGGATAGTCCATTTATCAATATCAGTCTATAAAACATCTCGCTACGATCCATAGGAGCGGAACATCACGTGAATTAAGTCGCGCAGGTCGGCTAGTTACTCATTAAACTAAATTGAAAATCGTTTGTTAATTCTTGCATTATTCTTGTGGGATGTGCATACAACTATAAGTTAAATTTTCATTATGTGTAGAAACTAGTTTGTCTCTCTCCAACAGCATACGTAGTCCTACTATTTTTAAGTACATATAGTAAGTATACCTATAATACCTAAAAATTGTATACATAAATATTCCTTGTTTATCGCTTCTTGCCGTTCATAAAGATCACATCAAATTCTGTTGCAATATTGATCAGTAGATAAAGAGACATACGGAAAACTTTGTTCCATGCTCTGAACAAAAGTGCCAATAGCGACTCTTTATTTTGTTACGTAAGAAATTTATCTAATATTTTGTTTGTTAAAATGACTTCAAGAATGATAAGTACTAAAGATATTGCCTGGATCTTATCAATTCAATTCAATATTGAAGGTAATAAAACTTTGCAGTCGGTTTATAAATCAGAGTGACTGTAAAATGTCTTACAGTATCATGAATAATACATTTAACGACTGTCCTGAGTTTACCCAATGTGAGCAGTTTACTTTGTAACAAGCGTATTTTATTTATGTAGCTTGTGTTCATACTGGTCGGGACTTACAAACAATTTTTTCTTGAGACAGAACGAAATAGAGATCTCGTACCGCATTACGATGAAGAACCATTTTGCGTCACAAACTATACAAATGGTATTTTTCTGCTTCCTCAACATAAAATAAATAAAAATAAAATAAAAAAGCCTTTATTCTACTACTTACGCCTCCAGTTAGCATTATAAGTAATTTTTAAAACAAAACCTTAAATTTAGTTTAATCTAACAACAATAGGTACTCTAAACATATATTTTTCATTCCGGTTCTACCAATAATTACGTCTTTTATATAGTAGTCGCCTCTGCGGCAGTGTAAGAAGGTCTGATTTTGAAGAATTACCTAAGTAGGTAAGAGAAGCTAATTTATTAAGAAGAGTCTTAAGTATATTGGAAAGTCTGATTTTGAAGAATTACCTAAGTAGGTAAAAGAAGCTAATTCATCAAGAAGAGTCTTAAGTATGTAAGAAAGTCTGATTTTGAAGAATTACCTAAGTCGGTAAAAGAAGCTAATTTATCAAGAAGAATCTTAAATATATTGGAGCGTCTGATTTTGTAGAATTACCTAAGTAGGTAAGAGAAGCTAATTTATTAAGAAGAGTCTTAAGTATGTTGGAAAGTCTGATTTTGAAGAATTACCTTATGTACGATTAACAATATGGCCGGATATACTAATTTCACCAATTTCACATAGTGCTGCCAGCTATTCATCCGTTACAAAGGTACTATACATTATAAACTATGTTGTTACAATTCACAAACTTTACAAAAACACTATTACAATACATATAAATAAAACCGTTAACCGTTAAAAGTGTCTGTTTGTAAAATTAAAAGAACTCCTACTATTTACTAAGTATATTGGGATGTACACACAATACATATATCGAAACAACATTTTTTAAAATTTTTGTCTGTCTGACAAAGAAAGACAGTTCGTTCCTGCTAATCTATGAAACGACAGGACTGATTTCAACGGGTCTTTTACTGGCAGATAGCTGATGATATAGGGAGTAACTTAAGCTACTTTTACTTTAGAAAAAGAAAGGAAAGTTAAATTACGCGAAAACATAATACAACTCAGCGAAGCGAGGGCGGCTCGGCTAGTACTCAACAAAATTTACTAAGACTTAAAATTGGTGATTTTGAATTTTATCAACGATTCATTTTCGCTAATGTTAAATTAAACCATATCATTTCTCACGCTCATTACCTCGGTAATAGATTTATTTTTTGTATCAATAATCATTCATCGATATTCTATGTCAATTGAATATAAGTATGGGTCCAATGGCCTAATTTTTATAATGCGTGCAATGGTAATAGCTCGGCGCGGCGTGCGAACCTCCCTGGCACACTTTGCCTAAATATACATTTCTTTTATGGGGTCGTGACTGTGAAATGGTGCATTACCGATGGTAAATCAATAGTTTGCTTCATTTTTTATTCAATAAACAGATAATGGATGCAATCTAACTGCTCTTAATAGAATTTAAACCCTTATGACATTTGTTTAACAGTTTTACTTTCGAATTTGTTTTGGGTCAATGTTATATACATTTATGTAACGAATTCGTCGGAAGTTTTTACACAACTACACATGTATGTTTATCGAAGACAGACGAAGTCGCGTTTGCCGGAAGGACGTAGTTAGGTGCCCGCACGTAGCTTTATCTCAGGGCTATCACTTGTTGCGTCGTATTGTAGCGCAAGTACAAACTCTACATTAATTTTACCAGGTAGCATCACTCTGGTTTTAATAATCTTCTTCAACAGTCTGATTTCATTGAAGACTTAACCAAAGAATTCATATCAAGATCATCACGTGATAAATCCTATACAGTTGAAATATTTTAAATATTATTTCCTTCCTTTAGGTAGTATTCCTATCAGACAAAAACAGCTACATTCCAGTAAGCATTAAACCCCGATCTCCTGCCGTAGACTCCAGTTGGAGAGAACCGCCGGCTTGGGAGAGAGAGTACAGAAGACATCGTACTAATGGTAGCAGAGTACAATGTAAGTAAAAACTTATAGACAAATAATTTATAAATAGAACACTCTTCTTACGCAAATATATATACAATGGTATTGTGATTATTTTGTGAAACCACGTAAATTATGATTTTTATCAATACGCACGCACTAGCTGTATAACGCAATATTTAATTTTTTTTATAACTTTAGACCTATTTAAATATTTACGTTATAATTCATAAACTTTAATTGCATACTTAAATGTTTTTTTTTTTCATTATTTATTCTAATAAAAATTAAACTACAAATAATAAAACTATTCCTCTATTAGATATTGAAGCAGAATGCCAAGATGACTTCATGAAAATCAGAGTCGGATTCAACGGATCCTTCAATGGCTTGGGGATCTCTTAATATAGGATAGGTCACTGTGCCGATATCCGTCAGAAGCGTATCATTCTTATAGTTATGTAAAACTCAAGCATCGCGCGAATTACATATGTGGAGGGTAGCCGACGTGCAGATGGAAGAAATCCAGAACGTTTCTTACAATTATATTTCTTATTTCTTACACTGTTACTTATAATTAATATTATAAATTAAGACAAATAAGTCCCGCGTGGATTGAGGACAGAGATTGATCAGTTGATGGTCCGTGTTCCTCGCCCGGTGTCAGTATGCAGCGTGTTGCGGACGCAGCAGGTTCGGAAAGAGTTCTAAAGAGGTAGGTAGGCAGAGCGACAGTTCATTAGATTACGTAACACGTGTATTATATCAAAAAATATTAATAATATAAGAACAAAGTGTGGTCTATAAACAATAATTTCAAAATCAGAATTGACTGAACTCAGTCTTTCACATATAATCAGATAGCAGCGCCATCTGTTAGTACCTGTCGGAACTTGTTGACATAGTGTCAACGGCCGTCTCTTCTATGAAAATTATCACTTAAACAAAAATTTACTTCTACTTTATCCACAACTTACAAAAGTTCTATTTTAGAGAAAGTTTACTGGGGGAGGGGGGACACTTTTTATGTTATTTGCGCTAAAAATACATAAGTCAATAGTTTTATGATTGAGAGAAACCTGAAACAGCTTCAGTTTTACATCTGAAAACTTGCATTAGTGAAGTCAAACAGCAAGTTCCACAATAGTTCCAGCAGTAACTGTTCAGCGCATTCTACTATATCATTCCAGCGTTTAAATTTCCACAAAACTTTTTATTCAGACACTTCTTATGGATTTTCATTCGAATGGTTTACAAAGTGGTAACTTTTAACAAGTTTGCTCGCTAACTGTAGTTTGTAGCTTCGCGGTATTATAGAGAACAGAAACTATAATTTTTATTATTAATTAAAAGAAGCAATTTGGTCTATATGCAGAGCGACATTATGACGTCCTGGCTACTATAATATTAATCCAAGTGGTTATAATTTAGACTAAGGGCAGTGATAGATAGATTAAGACTTGATATCTTACTCGGGAGATCCGAGTTCGAT
>JAOPUB010033938.1:0-16912 GCA_027564055.1 Neptis clinioides
TTGAAATTTATAAATTGTACAAAAATTTGGAACGTTCACATGTACCATTATCAGGATATCCTGACGATGTTTACCAGAATTCAGTGTATGTAAGTTAAAGATAGAATTTAAAGTTTTAGTCCTCACGTGTGTTAAAATAATTGATAATATTTAAATCTTGTAAAAAATAAAAATATTGAAATAAGACAAATTTTAATATTTGTATATTTTTGATAAACGAGTATTAAAATTTATTTCGAGTAATAATAACAGAGTTCAATAGTATTCTAATTTTACACAATTCAATAACGATCGTTCTGCTTTCAAGGACCTTGATTGTATTTTCTATTCTATTGATCCAATCTATATCTAGTAAGTACTTAGTACTTATATATAATCAATCATGTAATTTAAATTTACCAGATTTTTCACTCATTAGTGGACTAAACTTTGATATTTATATATTCGATCTAGTGCAAATTGTATGAGTACAATAATTGTACGTTCTTGCAACTAAAACTATATAAATATTATAATCAGAAATCTAATCAAAAACAAGAATCGGAGATACTGTGGCAGGACAGTGGTGCAAGAGGAGCATGCCGGGTACTGATGATATCACACGGCTTTGCAGGTCAGAATAGCAAAAAGAAGGAAAGACCTGGATAAATGGCTGGAGTCCTTGAATGGGGTTGGCCGCATAAAATTATCATAAATAAAGTCTGTTCTCCATTTACGAAAAGTTTCCTGCTACAATTTGGTGTGGTGGAGAACAAGACATGGGGTTCTGTTCCCGTAAGGAGGAGGATAGGTGCCAACATCGATGGCTAATAGAAGTAGGTTTGAGGTTATGAGGTATAAATCCTGCCAGTATCCGATAATGAGGTTCCCTGGATTATTGTTTATTTGAGGTACGCTTTTACGTACTAATAATAATAATATACTTAATTACGGTAGCTAATGACCCACTGTTAAAAAGACTTCTTATAAAAATCTTAAACTGAACTAAAGTACAATAATTTAAAATTATATAAGAATATATTCAATTAGTAACCAAGTATTTGCATTATATGCATTAATATATTGGTTGCATTGGCGAATTTGTCTTTTCCGACAACGTCCTCAGAATATTAAGCAACCCCTTTCTGAAGCCTTCATTGTGTTGTACTCGAAATTAGTTGATGCACCTTTGTATATAGTTGGTCCACAAGTTCCTCGTGTAAAAGGTCTAGTAACAGGCTTTGAACAGCGTTACTTTTGCCTCCTTAGAACGTCTGGCAAACCTATGGGTCAGTATATTACATCGCATGACTAAGGTTCTTCCTGCTCGTTCAGCCCGCACTCCATGCCACACGCCCAGTCTCTGCATATTTTTCAATAGTATTATAAGACACTAGATCGAAAGCTTTGGATACGTCGAGGTAATTAACGGTCTGTTTCAGTATGAGCTTTAAAACCATGCTCTGAATGACCTAGGGAAAAGATCTCTTACTGTCGATAGGTTAGTCAGAAGTGTAGACAAAAATGGCTTCCTCCTGCAAGATGATAATAAAACTAAAGGAATTCGCAAATGTCTTGATGGAGCTAATGGGGTTCTTAGCTTAGGAGAAATATAATGGGTGGGACTAAAAAGGCAACTGCCGGAGTATCACAGATAGAGAAGCAACACTTTGTGGGTTACTGGTTAACGATACCTACAGGGAATTCCACATAATCTTTTAATTCCGTTAGATATATATCGTTATAGATAGTAAGACGTGCGTTATAGATAATATCAAGTATTTAAATAAATGAATCATAGTAATCGCACCTGATTTTTGACGGCTGTTTATTACCATTATACATTCATGTTGAGCTTCGTCGACAGTATTATTAAATTCTTGAAAAGACGTACTAATAAAGCAATTAATTGCAAATTCTTTAAAGAACTGCAAATTCTTTTATTTGTTACATTTTTTTAATATGTCACACGACATCTTAAAACTAAAGTAAAAAACCACAAAATGAAACCTAATCTAAACTAACTGCAATTTTTAAGTGAGTACACATATGTACTCAGCTAACCATTGCAGTGTAAGTCTTGTCCGCATGGAATGGTGGCAAGAATGCTAGCTGCATTTCCCCTCTGAATCCCAATCCCGATTCTTTGGGCGAAGAATGAGCCAGCCCTCCTGTCACCAGTGGCAGCGATCAGACGTGGTGTTACGTCTGTAAAAAAAATTATTGCACTACGGCTCCATGGCCCAAGCTTTTCTACTGCAAAAAGGACGAAAATATAATTTTGAATAATAGATGCGTACTTGCGACGCTTATTAAATGATATGAGACGGGGCCAGTGTGTCAACGCATGTAGCGTCCCACAAAAGGGCCCGTCCCCTTTCCCAATTATTCCCAGATATTAATTGTAATAACTGAAGCATTATTTACGAATTTAAATATTCATCATTTGTGTAGAAACATTTAAATAGAAATCTTCCTTTAATTCACGTTTAGGCATCATAATAAAAATACTTTTATTTAGTTTCATTATTTTAAAAGAAGGAATGTGTAGTTAGAACTTTATTATTTCCTAACTAATAACATACGTTAGGAAATAAAGAGTAAATATCAGAATAGAAATATTTTTAGTCGTCTTTGCCGTTAAATTTGGTCGCACAAAGGATTTCCAATATTGTCTCTTCCGCGGCGCCTTACAACGGTAGCGTCAAAGCATATTTGAACAATGTATGCGTGTTCTACCAATTTACACTTAGAACTGGGACGTTATCAATACTAGCTGCTGCCTCCTGCTTTATTTGTAGATTTTGCTAGCCGTTCCGCTTCACTTTTTTGAGGTTTTTTGAACTTTTTTTCTATTTTCTAAAATAAAAGTAGATGTCGTCTGTATTATCAGTATTAACTACATCATCGATTTTTTCTTTACTATTAGTATTATCTTGGTCATCTGTATTGTCAGTACCAGCTACATCATCGAATTTTTCTTTATTGTCAGTATTATCTATGTAATCGGTGTCGTAGGTATTGTCATTATTAACTACATCATCAATTTTGTCTTTATTGTCATTTTAAATTACATTATCAGTATAGTCTGTATCATTTATATTATTAGTATCATCAGTTGAGTCTATTTACTTGCATTATCCTTTAAATATAGACGAAGTTAGTACATTTAGCTAGTTTCTAATATAATCTTCTTACTCTCCATTGCCTCTCTAGGTACCTTAAAGCTTTTGCTAGGATTAGATACTACAATAGCCCAAGGGGTCGAATCAAAATGTCGGCCGTCGCTCGTTAAGTTATCAAGTCTCAAATAATCCTTTACGTTACAATTTCAACATTTTTAATACATTGGGTTTTATTTGGAACATAATATTTTGTGTCTAGGACTTGTGACTCAAGAGGAAGATCAAGAACATCCTAGATATGATCAGGAGACTCATCATCCAATAACTCATGTCATAATGAGGAAGAACTGCCAATGTTTACTGTAAAATCACTAGTCATACTGACTCTCTATTGGGCGGTGTAGTTACAAGTTAAATAATTCATCAATATATCTATTTTGTTTAATGAATCTGTATTGATAGTAAAATCACGATTAATTTCCAATTTAAACTTACAGATCCGCTCTTAGACCGCCTCTTCAAATACTGTGGCTAGGGTTGCCAGTAAATAAATTATGAAAATATTATTATATTCTATAAACAGTATAACTTTTCCCACAATTTTTGCGGATTTATTTCGGGATAAAAAGTATCCTATGTGCTTTTTATAGTGTATCAAATATTTTGATGAACTTTTACATACATTCTCAATTGCTGTGTTTTTGGGATAAAAAGTGTCCTAAGAGTTATTTAAAGCGTATAAAATATTTGTATTAATTTTTATTAAGAATTTTATATACAATCTTAATTGCAGTCTTCGGGATAAAACGTATCCTATATCCTATAAGCGTATAAATATTTGTATGATTTTTTTAAAGAATTTTATATGCATTCTCAAATGCTACTTTTTCAGGATAAAAAGTAGCTTAAATATTGATCTAGGTAATTTAAGGACACCTTGTATGTTTGTAACTCAATTATATAATAACGGCTAAACGGATTTTAATGAAATTTGGCACACAGATACTTTAAATCCTGGATTGATAAATAGATTACTTTTTCATTCAGAAAAAATTATACTTCTTGCGGGAGAATATTTTTTATTTAATTAGACCAATTACATAAAGTTAGAAAAATACAGTCCTTAGAAAGTTAAGCTACTTCTAACAATAAAGTTTAGTTGTGATATAACGGGATACGGGATACGGGATACGCGTCTGCCAGCCCCGACTCATTCAATTACGTTATGAAGTTTTGTTCGGAGTTGTTATATAAGTGGATAATTGAATATTCTGAAACTTGATTGTTACTTGGATTGCGTTCTAATGATATTATACTTATTCTGATATTACTTGTTTCTTATATTACTAGCCGACTCATATACTCAATCACTCACTTACTCACTCACTTACTCATTTGCTATCTCTCTTGTTTTCTTTTTTTCACAAAAATGAGTATGTTTTCTTTCTTCACAAATATTGGTTCGTTAGTCTTCTGACTCACTTACTTTTTTAAAATCTTTTCCACATTATTATATTAAGAGGAAAGATTTGTTTGTTTGTTTGATGCGAATAGGCTTTGAAACTACTGGACCGATTTTGATAATTCTTTAACCGATCGAAAGCTATATATATCCTTTCCGGGTAAGATTGGCTATGTGGTGTTGCCATACTTATAATAATTCAAAAGATATGGTCATTTAAGTGTCATATCTGTAATTATTATATAGTATAGTATAGTGGCAATTCTGTAATTTAGAGATTATCTCTGAGACTACTAAACCGACTTTGATGTTTCTTTCGCCGATAGAAAGCTACACTACTGCACCAATTTTAATATTCGATTCGTTCGGTTCGCAACACTCATCCTGATTGACAATGTAGGCATATGGTAGTTTTGGTACGAGAGGACAATTTACCTCCTGCCAAGTGGCTTTACGGTAAAATAACAGAACTTCATCCCGGTAAAGACAATTTAGCTCGGGTGGCTACACTTCGTTATAAAAATTCAACAATTCAACGTCCAACTTCTAAGCTCTGTCGATTACCTGTTACAGATTAACATGTTATTTTCTTTTTGCAACTATTTTAGTAGTATTGTAATAGTTCATAATTTTTGGTATTGTATCTTATTAAGTAAAAAAAAAAAATGTATGATTTTATAAAACACTCTATGATAATTTTATATCTTAAAGGACTATACAGTCCTTGGCGGGTGGTATGTTTGATTTAAGGTGCATATTTTTGTATTTCTTTATTTAGTTATCAACTTAGAAACTAGATGGCGCTAGCATATAAATCGCGGTATTGTTTGGTTCTTTGTAAACTACTTAGTATTCAGTTTCCTCGCATCTGCTAGGGACCTTATTTCAACAATCACTGTGAGATGTCAATTATTTAGTATTTGTCTTCTTCTTGGGTTCTTCTTGGGTCAAGTAAAGATAAATTCTTACTGTAAGAGTGGCTTGATAACCCTACATGCTCGACTTCGTCTCGTTTTCCTTTACTTGATCCACATAGTAAACAATAGCATTACGGAAGGTGCTATAGCGTCACGTAACTATAGTTTTGACCTTCTTATGCAACGTTACAGTTTCCTCGCATCTGCTAGGGACCTCATTTCAACAATCACTGTGAGATGTCAATTATTTAGTATTTGTTTCAATGGCAGCCAATTGTCAATTTTGGGTCAAGTAAAGATAAATTCTTACAGTAAGAGGGGCTTGATAACCCTACATGCTCGACTTCGTCTTGTTTTCCTTTACTTGATCCACATAGTAAGCAATAGCATTACGGAAGGTGCTATAGCGTCACGTAACTATAGTTTTGACGTTCTTATACAACGTTACAGTTATCCGGTAAATAAAATACCATTCGGTCAAATCATTGCTCACACTTCACCATACTTTAAATTACAAACTATTAAAATTCTTGTCTTCTTCTCCAAGTAAGCTGGAATGCTTGTGTTAGGAGTGGACCAATGACTGGTCATTACAAT
This sequence comes from Neptis clinioides, assembly GCA_027564055.1. NCBI lineage: Eukaryota > Metazoa > Arthropoda > Insecta > Lepidoptera > Nymphalidae > Neptis > Neptis clinioides. The sequence continues at coordinate 6,081 of JAOPUB010033938.1, forward strand.
ATTGACTGGGATTAGAACCCTCGACTTATCGATTGTGATCGTAACCACGATGACGTGAACCACCGAACTACTGATACTAAGCTTTGCAATTAAAAAAAAACATCTTTTTCGTGGTTATGGTGAGTAACAGTAAGTAATATTGAGACCTTCTCTTATGTTTCTACTTAACCCAAAATTTTGCATTCTCATGTACTGCTGTTAAGTGGATTTATCTGTCAATAGAAACACATTCTTCATCATAACTCACCTTCATTATCATCATCATCACCGCAACCCATGAATGGCCCACTGCTGAGCCAGGTTTCCTCCTCGTAATGTGGAGGGGTTTAAAGCCATAGTCTACCACGCTGGCCCAGTACAGGTTAACGGACTTCACACACCTTTAAAATCTTAAGAGGACTCTCAGGAATGCAGGTTTCTTCACAATGTTGTCTGAAATGTCAGAGGTACGTGTCTAGTATCAAACTCCCGAGTAAGAATCAACATCTTAGCCACCGTTCATAAAAGAAATTAAATAAAAAAGTTGTGGCATCCAAAGTCTATACAGTAGCAGGAGTCTGCTACCAAGACTCAACAAGATGCCAAGTCATTTCAATATCCATATACTTCGTTTAATTCCAGGGCGACTCTGGCGGACCAGCAGTTCAAAATGGTACGGTAGTTGGCATTGTATCATACGGTAGGAGATGCGGACAAGTGGCAGTTTTTACAAGGATAGCAGCGCCTTCTGTACGAAATTTTATAAAAAACAACATTGGACTTTAACTACAGCTATTAGTAATACTTTTAACTTTATATATGTCAGGAATTGAAATTTGGTATAACATTTCATATGATTCTATGAACAGGGGATTAAATTATTTAATTAATATTGTTTTATTGATTTCATGTATCTATTATAAAGCTGAAGAGTTTGTTTGTACGAACGTGCTAATCTAAGGAACTACTGGATCGTATTGAAAAAAATATTTTTGTATTGGATAGCTCATTTATTGAGGAAGGCTTTATGCTATAATCATGCTGCGAACCATAGGATTGGAGCATCACGTGGATGAAATCGAGCGAGTTGGGTAGTTTAAAAAAAAACTAATATTATCAGGCGGAGTGAGCGGTATTAAAACATTAAAAGAGTGATATTGAACATAGTACTGCGGCAGATAGGGATTTCTGTCCAACCAGATGCAAAATATCTAACTACTTTTTACATTTCAAATATTATATTATTATAAATAAATAAAACTTGACTCACTGGCCCCGTCTCATGTCAGGGAGATTGCGCTCCGTACAGGAGCCGCAACCGAGAAAGCTGAATCTAATAAGCGTCGCACGTACTTCTCGTTCATTTATTCACTTTTTTACTTTTTCGATATTTTAACAGTTATTTTGATATTGGAGGTGATGATAAAACCAAAAAAATAGAAAAATATAAATGACGTCAACTAAGGTTAGAATCATTTATTTTGTATTTCTGTAAATAGATTTGCAACTAAACATCTTTATAAAACTGAAAATAGGTCTGTTATTAATATTTACTTAGTTTTGAATTTAAAAGTTTTATTAATAATTTTGATGAACTGGAAGTTTATATTTATTAAACAAAATATAAGATAATTTATAAGTAGGTAGCAATTGTCTTTACTATAGAATTTGTTATAAAAGAATAATTAGTTATGCCTCAAAAGGTATGCAGCACTCTGCAGTCGACTTAGACAATATACTCGTACTTCCACGTGCACGAGAAACAAGGTCAAGTAAAGAAGTACTCAAATATTTAAAACTTTTCTTAGTCTTACGGGTGCTAAAATTCTAGTTTGCATTTGTATTATATTCAGTAAACTTATCAGTACACCTGCTGAGCATTTAATATTGTATCATTATCTGTTTATCTTTATGCTAAAACGACAGAGATAGACTAGAGTTTGGGAAAGGACATAAGCTACGTTTAATCGCGAAAAAAAGCTCGAAGTGCTTCAAATATCGGCGAACTGTGTGACCGTTTATGTCTTTAGGCGTTAGTCATATCTTATATGGCAATATTTCACCACGTTATATATTCCATATTTCCTAAACATAAAGTCCTTCAACTTGTCGGTGAACTCAGAAATCTAGTTTTTGGCAGCATAATCAATAATCGGTTGATGCGGGTTCAATCACTCTACTAAAACCTGTAACATAACCCTAGAGTGTTATGTTATAGCTTTTAGATATCTGAGATATAGATATAAAGCAGTAATAGCTTATGTTAAGAGTTCGGTGTCTTTTTATGTTCCTTTAACTGGGAGAAAATCATCGAGGGAAAATCTGGTGTTTGAAAGTTCACCATAAGAAGACGTAATTCAGTCTCAAAGCCATTAATGATTTAAAATTGATGGTATATGTGGAATCCAACTAAAAACCTACCGATGCTTATGAATGATCATGGCTAGGTAATTTACTTAAGAACCGTGTTCGCTGAACCATTTTTACATAAAAATCTATCTGGCTGGTCTATTGATTTATTATAGGAATATATAATGCACTCACCTTAGCAATAATATGTAAATGTGTTTTTATTAAACATTTTCTACTCCCAAATCACCAAGGATTTGAATTTGTCAACTGTTATATTACGAATAAAAGTGCTATAATATTAGTCTCGTGTACAAAACTTTAAATTTTACAAAAAAAAAATATTATGAATTAAATTTTCATTAAATTTATTAAATACTTACTTTATACAATTACTTATTGTACTGGATTTTTATACATTCAGACAGAAATAATCCGTTTAAAACTTGTCTAACGCGTCTTGGGTTTATTTATATTTATATATAAATGTTGTTATCCAAATAATGATCCGGTCTTTTATCGCTTTAACGGTTGATCACAGAGCTTAATATATACCTATACACAGTAATATTCTAATACGAGCAATCGCAATCACTTAATTACACTTCAAATTTATTCTTAACTTACGAGAAACCTAACATACAAATACCGTACTCGTAAAATATTCACGTTATATATTCATCTACCTCTCATTACACACGATCCTAAATTTTAATTTAATTCTAAGTATCGATCTCTAACATTTATAAAATTACTAGTCAACCCACCCCGGTTTTTATTTTGGTATTTATGTCAGCGATAAAAAGTAAACATGCGAATCGAGACGTAAAAGTCCGTGCACAAAATAAGTTGTGAAAATGGGGTATTAGGGCTTTGCTTACTTTGGATGACATAAGACGCGAGGGGATTGATAAATACCAAAAATCTGCTTACGTAATATTTGAATGGTCTCTTATTTATTATTTAAAAAAAAAACATTAAAAATAATGTTGTTTTGGTATATGTTCGGTGTCAGCGTGTATACATCCAAATTCACTTAGTAACAAGCGATTATTTTAATATTACAAACAGACGCTTAAATTTTATTTATTTAATTAATTATGTACACTATGTTTTGGTTTTATTGATTGTTTTACTTATATTTAAATTAAAGGTGAACTACTTCTGAATGACAGCTTAGCGTCGCAACGAAGAGTACGCTAGGTGTGCCATCTATTGAGTCGATATAGGTCACTACTGTAACAGTTAAATATATCATTGCATAACAATTGTATATTTAGCTATTCTTATTTAGTAATGTTTATCAGCATACTCACAACTTACCAAAGTTACATCACAAGTGGATAATTTCATAAATAGTCAACAAAGGTACAAACATTCAATTTTTATATTATTCAAATTCTACTTAGTGCCTGTTTACTAACTTCATTCTTATTATTATGTAAATAAGCTGAGTCAAAAAGAAGAAATGAACGACAGGAAACGTTAATCTAATAAGACAAATATCGTTATCGTATCGCAACATCTAAAGCCTACGCTGAGGTCCAAGCAAGCTGCGCACGAGTTGATAAAAGGTCTCGCGGCGTTGCAACGTTTTTCATTCCACTGCCAACCTTCGCTCACGCCACACGTACCAAGATGGCGAAAGAAGATCTTATCAAAGGAGTGCTTTACGTCGTGAATGTTATTTACGCGGTGTTCGGTCTCGTCACCGCTGCCACGGGAATTTGGTTCTTCGTGCAACTGTCAGAGTTCGTCGCCTTGAGGAACAGCAACCACTATCTCTTGGACTACAGAGTGTACTGGCCTCAAGTGGTGCCATGGCTCTTCATACTACTGGGCCTCTTTGTTATGATAGTCGCCTTCTGCGGATGGTGCGGCACCACCAAGGAAAGTCGAGGATTGTTGGGAATGTATGGACTTTTCATGATTCTGATCGTTCTGGGACAAGCTATTGCCGCTACTCTTATCTTCGTGTTCGTTGATGGTGAACATACTGACAAGTTCATTAAAGATACCGTATACGATGGATATTATAACTCACAGTCCAATCCCGATGTGTTCAAGGCGTTTGGAAGGATCGAGAGGAAGTTAAGATGCTGTGGCGCCAATGATGCTCGTGATTACAGAAGCTGGAGAAATGATCTGCCTCTGACCTGCTGCTTGGATAGCTACTACCGTGCCACTTGCGAGTTTACTGATAAGGAGGCTAATGAAAGATTGGGATGTGCTAAAGTTGCTTCTGTTTACACCAAGATTATCAGCTCTTCTGTAGCCGGTGCGTCCTTGATCATCTCTCTAGTGGAGATAGCGGGTATTATCCTGGCTTGGAAGCTGTTCAATGCATTAGAAGAAGTGGAGCACTATATCTCGGAGAGAAAGGAGGGGGAAACCGAGTGCTAATGAACTGCTACGGTGTTTTATTTCGCAATGTATGAATAGTTGGTCCGCATTGTGCTGGTCGACTCCACGGTTCAGTAATTTTGGTGAGAATCCTATTTTCTATTGTAACGCGATCTATTTAATTGGATAAGTTTTAACCAATGTTGCGTGTCATTTGTAGGTATATTGTTCTGTGACGTCATAGAATGCAAGATGGCGCCGCATAATTATTTTGCAGGAAAAACAATATGTTAATAGATTAATGTTTATCTCGTGAGTCGACTAGTGCTCGGTGCTTTGCCATTAGCCAAATTTTACCACCGATTTTGATTAACTACACGTGCGAGTTGTTAAGTGAGTGTATGTTCGTGTAGGTCGGAGTGGAGCCGATACGATCCAGCGATATTCACCGAAACTTTAATGTTTTACGATTCAGCGAAGTAAAGTTCATTTCCTTCCCGAAGGAAGTTGAATGTTTATTATTTAGTGTTTGTTCTGAATGTTACCATGTCGTGTCATTTTTACGGTAATCGGTTTTAATATATTATACGAGAATATATTTAATGTTTTATATTTTGTACGTTAAGTAATTATTATAAAGATGGCGAAATTGTTGTGCACAGTATTTTAGATATTTGTATATTAGAGTAATTGAGTAAAGTTTGAAGACAAATGAGTTGATTGTCTTTGGTTTACACATTCCATATAATTTAGCAAGTTTTGGCCCAACGTCGTTAGGGTGTCACTGTACACGATTAGGTTTAATTAGACACACCCAGGTTAAACTTCTTTAATTCGATGCCTTATGAGTTTAATTTCCTTATGAATCACTGACTGACTGAGTCATGACCTCGATGCTCGGAGTAATGTGTGATGGATTGGTGATTGTATAACACGTGATTGGCAGCTAAAGGTATATGATGTAGCTATGGATAGGGTTGATTATGATGATATAACTAGCAACTGGTCCTAAGTAAAAAAAAATATGTGTACCTATACCCACGGGTGTGGTCAACAATGACATCAATGTAGTTTATACGACGCCGGTTCTAATATACGCTAACTGAACGTAATGAGATTTGAATGTACAGGTTGTTTGTTCGTTTCGAAATGTCAAAAATTATACCAACTGTATTCACTGATTGTTGAAACAGATAAACTTTTTCAATAATACCAAAACATTGGAAAGTTGACCACAAATACCTTTGTCTGTTTCTTTAAATATTACTTCTAGATTAAGTGAAAAATTTTGATATAGTTTTGATTAACATACAGACCGATAAACAAGGAAATTTTATATATATAATTTATAAATATTTTTGAACGTACAGTGTTCGAAAACTATATCAAAATACTTTACGAGTATTTTGCGATATAATGTTTGACATTTCCATTGATATTTTTAGCATTAAATATCCTAGTATAGTGGTACTATGATATAGTAGTGCTAAGTAGTAGTAGATCTGTATAGTAGTAGGGGTATGAGAAAAATTTGGCCTCGACTCTCTCAGCAATGCGTCTCTAACTCAATGACGATGAGGCAATATTGACTGTTGTACTACGGTTGACTTCTGACATTTACTCGCCATGTGTTAAGGCTATTTTTGTTATAATACTAGTCGACCCGCCCTGGTTTCACACGTATTATACTATATATGATACTTAAATTTATCAAAAACATTTAATTTTCAATATATTGTATCTACATTCAAACATTTAGGTGCTTACGACAGTAAGGATATAGTATCAATATTCCCTCTGGAACTCTGATTTTTTTCTGGATAAAAAGTAGCTTAACTGTTAATTTGGGATATAAAGTATCTGTGTACCAAATTTCATTAATTTCCGATCAACCATTTTTCCGCTATTGAGTAACAAACCTCCAAACATTTAAACATCCAGACATTCAAATATACAAACTTAATGGTACTAATAATGGTGTATAACTCAATATATGGGACCGTTCAAGTATTACGTAAGCATTTTGGAGGACGAGGGGGGGGGGAGTCTTTTCTTTGCTTAATTTTGATGACATGGGAGGTGAGGGGGATCTGCATGGTATTTACGTCAGCGATAAAAGGTGAACACGCACATCAGGACGTGCACAAAATGTCTTTTTAAAAAAACACATACATCAATGTTTACGAAAACATGGATGGGGGGATTATTGCTTTTGCTGACATAGGGGATGGGGGTGGGGGAAGTTTTTTAATATTGCAAGCTTGTAACATATAAATCAAAGGTCCACCATATATATTACTCTAGATATATTTATTTATTTAATATATGTGTAATTAATGATTAATTTATCTAAATTATAAAGTATTTTATTTAGTCTTCTTCTAACTATATGATATATATATGTGTATATTTTAAATAGATGAAGGCACAGCTAATTTATATGTAGCTATGTTGTTGTCACACTTGCGCAACACTTTCGAGGTCTGTAGATACTTTAAATTCTCAAGACTAAAGCTTTTGAATACAAATATATATTGTGAAATGTTTATATATATGTATATGTAAAAATCTACTTTGAATAAACACCATGGAAGGAAACAGAAAGAACTTGGCTATAATAAGACCTTCATTCACTATCAAAACAGTTGGCGCTCAAGTAGAAACCTATTTCCCCTTTTTAGCAACTTAACTATGTTTCAAAAATGGGGAAACTTACCCACCACACAATAAATTACATATATTTGTATATCATAGCGCCATCTTGTGAATTATTGTCGTACTTACGTGTAGACGTAAGTTTTCTTACTTAGACAACTAAGTTAGTCAGTTTCTTTCTATTTCTTTGCCTAACTACACAACGGATACGGATACTGCTTACACCAATGGATAAAGCAAAGCCAGGGCAAGTTGCTAGATATATAAAAATGAGTGTCCACACACTAATTTAAATGTAGAGTCGTGTTTTCGTCACTCTTACGCAACTTCTTAGAGGTATCGATGGTATGGGTGTTTCTTTCGTAATAAAGTGGAAAAGTGTGCCGTGACACAAGTGTAATTTGCGAAATGTGTTTAGAATGGTGCCATCGTATAACTTATGTGTAAGAAAGTACTATTATATCAATATCCGTCTAATTTATATAATCGTTTTACCTAAATACACCGAATTACGAAGTTTTTAGTCTAGATTTTAAACATCACATATTGGCTATTTAAAATATTTTGGTTGGGATAAAAAGTAGCCTATATTTTAATACAATTAATAAACTATATATGTTTAAAAAATCATTACAATCTATTACTCCGTTGTTGCGTAAGAAATCAAAAACCGCAGCAACGTCTAATATTTTTATATTAATTCGGTGTTTATTTATGTTGGAGTTTAGTTAAGTAAATCTAACGTTAGGTTATACAGAGAACCTGGACAGTGAAGGTGAGTGTTGTAAAAGGCCTTCTAAACCTATACGCTTGGTCGCAAGTCCAAGGTCCAAGGAACTGGGTTCCTGTCAGAATATTAAGAGATCGTAACGTTTAGTTATATTCTGACCTTGTAGCTCTTTTTCTTTATTTTTTTTACTTTATGCTCTAAAATATATATGTATATATATGTTAAGGATAATGTCCGTCCTTTTTGAAATATTTATATGCCAAAGACATGTACATGCATGTGACATAGTAAACCCGTGTACACACTGAACATAAGTTATTGAATTATATAAGTGGAGACTAGTCTTAAGTCGTTCATATAATACTAGTTTTAGGGAATAAAGATTTATTAAAGATTATTTGTTTTCTTTACCCTTCCTTCTTCTTTCTTCTGGTGATGATGAAGTAGGATTCAGGAGTTACAGCCACTTGAATCTGAGTAATTTTATCGATCCTGAATTGAATTGTAGGGGTCGATAAAGGCCAGTATTCATTGTTTTTATGGATTACAAACTACTAGTATTCCTGTTCACTCCTCCAAGTAAGCTGGAATCTTTGTGGTAGGAGTGGGCCACGCCAGTGACTGGGATTTGAGCTAACGACCTATCGATTGTGTTGATCATGAATCCAACACTAAAAACGATCTCATTCTGAGGTCTAAAGACTTCACCATTATCACTATAAGGTCCAAAAGTCTAATATACAATTCATCTTGAGCTTGTAATATTGATCTGGGAAAATAGGAGGTAGAAGGTAAAATAATTTCTAAAGACAAGCAAAGCTACGGGTCTTAGCAAGTATAGAAGGGCTCAATACTTTTTGTATCTTCAATAAAGGCACTTGTAATACTAAATTCCGCAGAAATAGTAAAACAAAGATGCGACAAAGAATCCAGGTCATTTGAACCGGAATGCTCGAAATACTTTCTATCATTAAATCTATTTAGTACAAAAATTGGTTTTTGGAATTAAATAACTATGATAATGAAGAGCAGGAAATATCCTCTTTTTGTCCAAAGGGAAGTATATTCCGAGGACGGGATTAAATAAACGGGAGTAGTAAAAATAGAGAATAAAAACATAAGGTTTACGAAGGTCAGATCAGTACCAGATATTTTATACTGGAAGTGACTCATTTTAAAGGGAAATTCCTCCTTAAATCTTTATTTGTGTCCAAAAATCAGTAAAATCATCGTTTGATATTCGGGATGCCACAAAAGGAGAAAGGGAATGAAAGGGAAAAAAATGTTTTAAAGGAGATAAAGATTTAGTTATGATAGGTTCAAATATTGATGATATATAATAACTTGTTTTTAATCCAAAGTTTCTTAAATAAATTATCCTTTATTTTAAACAGGAAGCAGATTAGTATATGGTGATTGTGACCCAGAAATAGATTTAAGAACGTCCATTACTCGACATCTTTACCTATCTTTGAAATATTAATAATTAACGTGATTTTCGTTTTTTAATGATTTTTGTTTTTAAATCTTTTGACAGAGTAATAAATTTTAAATTCTATAAATATTTTTTTAATTAATTTAATTTATATAAGAATAATTCGCGAAGACATAAACGGTCACACAGCCCGATAGTCACTTCATCCGCTTTTTCAACTCCTCAAGCCTTATTTCCAGGATGCAACGTAGCCTATATCTTCTATGTACCAAATTTCATCTAAATCAATTCAGTAGTTTAATCGAGAACATGTAACAAACAGACAGAGTAACTTTCACATTCATAATACTACTAGCGACCCGCTCCAGCTTCGCTCGGTTTCTCTACTATATTAATTATTAATACTTGCAGTATTTTACACTATTCTTGAATCACTCTATCTATTAGAATAAACCACATCACTTACAATTGTGTAGTTTTAAAGATCTAAGCATACATAAGGACATACAGACGCGGAATAGTCTATGATGTAGGTTGAAAATAGAATTTCAAATTTGAATTTTATGTATGGAGTTTTATTTCATGATTATCGCGGACCTTAAACCGAAATTTGAAAATCTAAGTCAATCAAAAATCTTCAGATTAGGGATAGTGTCCAAATCTATAGATTACGGATAGTATACTCTATTGGCCGAAATTAATAATTAATCCGAATCCGAAATTGTAGATGGAAAATAGAATCAAAATTTAATTTTGTGCATAAATAATTAAAAATTTCAAATCTATTTCTTATCTATAATCTAAGGTCTTTAAATAACGAGTAGAAAATAAATTTCAAAATTTAATTTTCTAGCCACAAATTTAAAATGAATCCACTATCTATAGATTTGGGATTGATAATTAAATTCGGAATTAAATGAATAACAGCGATATCTTGAGAATTATATTACTAATACTATAAATTTGAAAATGTTATATGTTTGAATGTTTGTTACTCAATCACGCGACAACGGCTGAATGGATTTTGATGGAATTTAGCACATAGATATCCTTCAACCTTTTTTTTTTAACGTTGGAAATGCAACCTTATGCATACCCCCCCCGCCGACGAGTGGGAGGTTATGTGAGGCTCTCCTTGAAGTCGCCCGTAGAAGGCGAGCAACGGTTCAAGGCATACCCACTAATACCAACGGTACCTTTCTCCGCTCTAGAGAGACGCCACAGGAACGCTTGCGCAGGCAACTGTGACGTCTCAGCGGGTCGGCCCGCTCTGATAGCGGGCCTGCGCGCTAGGGGGCTCTCAGGGTACGTAGAGAGTGACTACCCCCTTACCTGACGACT
>JAOPUB010033939.1:0-10808 GCA_027564055.1 Neptis clinioides
CTCCACCTTTTTCATGATGGGATGCAGCGGTTGCTAAATCAGCATCACGCTTTTCCCTGAGACCCCGTGAACTTGCCAGCACGACAAGCGACACGAGACAGCCCACCACCAATGCCGTCTTCATGTTTGTTGTTTCCTTTGCTGCAATCTGTTTGTCTATGAAAATTATAAACGTCAACAACGTTCTATAAATACTACCAATCAATTTTCTCAGCACCTACATTGGGCAATAGTTGCAGTTCGCAGCAAGTGTCTGCCTCTATTGTCAAGGTTACATATTTAATTTAGGTATTCTCGAACTAATAATACTTTGTGTACAAAACTTTTAGTTTAGCAAATTTCAACATTGTGTTTAACATGCTTATCATTTTATATCTTTTTAATTCAGTACTTATCGAGCCCCATGATTTTGTTAACGCTGTATATAGGGATTCTTTAGTATAGGTATCCTATTTAAATCAATCAAATATCCTTCTCAAAGCCAAACTCCAACGACCGATTAAAAGTCATTCATTAAATATAGTCTGTCTGGTTCTAAAGATGTGATCAAATAAATAAACACACATATAAAATAAATTGAAACTTGTAAGTCATCATGTAATTAACATATCTTTTCATATTTTCTTTAATTTTAATACATTTTTTCAATGTTAAATATTAAAGAGAGCACACCACTTATTCGTAAATACCCTTCCACGCTCACTCATTAATGCATTCATTCTTTCCTTATACATTTCAGTCATCCCACCAATCTATCCTTCACTTACACAATCATCTATTCACTAATCAACTACAGACTTACCCACTCTCACTTATCTACTCGCTGCCATCTCATTAATTTCTTATTAAATTTCTCTCTCGTCCTTTAATATGCGTACAAAGTTTCATTAAATGTCATTTAGATGTTGCTATGTAACTACACCTGCCGTTCCCACAGGAACTATGCTTAATTTCATGATAAGCCTTATTACATGATCAGTACGATTATAAACTATATGTGTACAACATTTCGTTCTGATCTATTAAGACATATGAAATAAAGGTTATCTATAATTGTAATAAAACACAGTGCAATTTCTTTAATATCTTCCAGGTACATTTTTATTAATATGTAACGTATCGAACTTTTCTAGGACTAGTGAGTATTTTCTTTAATTTTTTAAAACATGGTCGCAAAAAGGTGGCTTTGTCATACAATGTCAGAAATCTTTATTTTTTCGCCAACTCCTCATAAGTTTCATATTTCATTATTCCACAGCACTCAGTTGAATTGAAATATCTATGAAATATGAAATCTTGACCAAATGGTTAAAGCGATAAATGAAGAATAAATGTGATAGTCATTTATAGATTCTTATATACAACCCCTAAAATAGTCTGAAAATGGAGCGAATCCTTAGTAAATAATATTTATTACAAGTACAACAAGAAAATTCATGTTTAAATATTTGAATTTAAGATGTCATTTTGTAATACTTTTTATTAAGCGGCAACAATTGCTAGTTTGTGTATAAGAACCGAGATAAGTTATGCCGCCATCGCCATAACGAAATGTCAGCATAACTAATTAAATTGCATTAGTTATCGTTACTGTCTGTAACTACAGATATAATAATTAATTTAGGCAAACACGAGTAAAAAATATTTTTAAGCATTTTAAATTTGCGATAAATGTAATACAGGCGTTAAAAAATTATGAAGTAGTAAGATTATATAATATCTAATCTATCTACATCTACACTATTATATAAAATTTGATTGTTTATTATTTTTGTATGTTTGTTTGTTTTGAATAGGCTCTGAAATTACTGGACCGATTTTCGTAATTCTTTCGCCAATCGAGAGCTACGTCCTTAACGGGTAACTTAGGATATGTGGTGTTCCCATATTTAAAATAATTAAAAAGATATGGCCATTTCGGTGTCATTTCTAAATTATGGATTACTTCTGAAAGTACTGAACCAATTTTGATAATTCTTTCGCCGATCGAAAGCTACGACCTCTTCGGGTAACACAGACTATCTAGTGTTGCTATATTTAAAATAATAAAAAAGATACGGTCATTTAAGTGTAAAAAGTGGCCATTTTGTAAATTGGGGATTACCGATGAAAGATTTTGATAATTCTTTCGCCGATCGTAAGATATATCGTTTCCGGGTAACATTGACTATGTGGTGTTGCCATATTTATGATAATTAAAAAGATTAATTTATGATTATGGCCTTTTAAGTGTCATAAAGTGGCAATTCTATAATTTTGGAATTATCTGTGAGAGTACTAAACTGACTTCGATAATTCTTTCGCCGATAGAAAGGTATACTTTGCCAGTATGATATAGGCGGTGCAGTGTTGCCATACTTTGAAATCGATAAGTCATCGCCATTTTGTTCCTAGTGCGCCAATTTTAAAAATAAAGAATTTTAAAAATAAAGAATTTTTAAAGAAAAATAAAGAATTTTTAAAATTGGCTCTGATAGAAAGCTACACTATTTCAGTGTATGACGACGACAGCCATACTGACGAACAGAGTCGATGCAGTGTTGCCGCATGCTACGGGTTTTTCTAATTAATAAATTGATAGTTTGGATCGGTTCTTTCGGTTCGCAACACTCATCCTGCTTGGCAATGTAGGCATATAGATTATAATTTTACTTTAAATTGGGGGAATTGTATTCTAACCCGTTTCCTCACGGGGCTGGGTATCACATGAATGTCTTAATACAACATAGTAACGATTGCACACAGTATTTTATTTACTCTCATGATTTGAATCCACTACACAAGATTCCGAAACATTTAGTTTACTGCTAACGTTACAACAGCCAGTCCTAGTACTCAAACTATATCCATTATTGAGTATTAATGAATCAGTTATTAATTAATATTTTGTATCGAACAATTATTACTTTCAATCGCTCATTATTTTTGTAAATAAAACAGTGAAAATTATCGAAGAAAAAAAGAAAAGAAATTGCGGGATTCAAATAACCTATTATGGCGCGCAGCGTTTTGGTAGTGAATTACGCTTCAACGATAATGTTTTTCTTTTTGAAATTCATATAGATAGCGGGCAGCGGGACAAAAAAGTGTTATTATAAAATCCAGTACCACATTATATCACCTGTTTAGATGTGATACTGTTTATAAGTACATTGGGTGTTATAATGTTGGCGTAAGCCAAATGTTTCAGAATCTCTTATAGGGGATTTTAATAAGCAAGAGTGTCGATGAAATTAATTTTTCAGTGTTGCTATCCTGTTTCTTATTAAATTTTCCAGGAACAATCAAATTTGTTAGATCTATCTTGTAAGCGGTGACAGACACAACGTCAGATGTCATGTGCTCCGCTCACTTTATCTCGCAAGCTTGAGGATGACACTGCTCCATCGCGGAAAACTGCGTCCATACCATCCAACAGTGCTCTGGGCTTCCCAGGCGAACCTGTAAGGTTAATGGTGTGTGGATGGCAAATCAGATATACACCTCACTAGCACACTCAACACATATATAACATACAGTCTACATTATTTTTCATGAGAACATGTTCGACGTTCGTACATGGTTTTTTCTGGTCCTTCGAGCCGGATTTTTGAATTTTATTAGTTTCTCGCTTATTTCAAGTGTTTAAATTACATTATTTGCTGTACAAATTGTGTAACAGGTAGAATAATTGCCACGTTGAAGTTCACAACATACCGCCGGTTATTGTTTAAAAATTTGTTGTAATAATATTTATTGCATCTTAATTCTTGATGATCAAGAATAAAATCAATAACAATAACTATTTTGGATTTGATACTTTGTGTTTTAATCAATTTAAACTTAAAAAGTATAACTTTTAATCATTTTTTATTTTTCATAAACGTAGGTACTTTTGTATTCACCGATTTAAAATGTCGAAAGCCGATGTTTCATATACTATTCCTATTGCATTAACAATATTAATAAAACACAAAGAAAGATATTTTTAACAATTGCAATCTATTTCTGATTTATCTATAGAAATTAGTGATGTAAAAACTAAAATTAATTCGTTTGACAGATTGTCTTCGATATATATAAAAAAGAACTTGAAATCAAACCTACATCATTATTACGTAATCAAGATTTAAAAAGTTTTGATGAATTGTATTTTCAGACGAAATTATTAGTATCGAAGTATGACAGTTCGACTTCAATGAGTAATCGTAGTGAAGAATTGTGTTGTTCAGAGTCAAGGCCACGTCTCTCTAAGTAAGAATTGTTTCATTTTGATGGCGATATTAAAAATTTTACAACATTTTATGAGACATTTTGCTCATTGGTGTATAATCAGCCAATTATTCCTAAAATTATTAAATTTCGCTATTTTTTACCTTGTATGAAAGGTCATGTTTTAAACATTATTAAATTCCGTTCCGATTACTACTAACAATTACGATGTAATGTAGCAAAGTTTGCTTAATAAATATCAAGATAATTGAAAGTTAGTTGGGCGTTATTTAGTTAAAGTTTTAAATTTTCAATCTTTACAAAAGGAATCGGGTACGATGTAATCGGTATGAACAAATTTTTAGAATTTTGAACACTCATATAAAGCCATTTATTCATTAAAAATTGATAATTTATGTAGTTATTTATGTCTTATGCCATATTGCTTTGACAGCGTTAGATCCTCAGAGTAGGAAATCATTTGAGATTTTAAAAATTAATTCCTGAGTTTCAAATTTAATGTCATTTATTCATAACCAAGTGAAATTAGATCACACTGCGTCTTACTCGTCGAATAGTATTACCATAGCATTTTAGCAAATTTATATAGAACACAATAATTTAAAAACAGTAAAAATAATAGTAAAAATCTGATAAAAATAATAGTAAAAATTATTCACATATTTCATCGATTTTCCCTCGGAAAAAATTGTAAGTTTTCATTGTGGTAAAGCTATTCAATCAGCAGTAATATAGCAGTAGGATTTTATGTCGATGATTTGTTATGGTCTTGTCAAATAACCAGTGAGACATAAGTTACAAACGGAACTTACAAATCTTTTAAAAAATAGAGGTTGATTATCGATTAAATCTAGAATTTGACTAGGTAACAACAATAATACTCGTCCTAATGCATTAATCAGAGAAGTAGATTTATTTACATCGTTATTTCAATATTATTAGTATCTCGAGAGGATAAGATTGGCTTGGGAGCGTCGGTTCACTTGCGGAAACAGGAGATAGGGTTGAAGTAGCATTGCCGGAAGCGGACCTGCCTCTTGTCTGCGCGCCACTGCCGAGCAAGCCTACCGTCCATTGCCCGCATACCCCAACCACGTGGTTCCGCTTGTGGCCAGGATCGGCCCACGCGAGCGTTCATAGCTCCCAATCTGTGATTATTGTTTTTGTATATTATCGTCATAATATCTACAAACAAATCAAAAAAAGGATCCAGTTTCAGCCAAAACTAAATAAAGCATATGTAATTATAATGTTAGGAGTACAACAATTAAAATTTCAATTAAATTTCTGTTTGAATCCTATAATAAAAAAATTGGTTTGAAATTAGAGAGGGTCGTCTAAAAGGTGCATCATTTTGATTATTGAGTCATAAATATCGTACTGCTGTAAATTAATAACACATTAATACATAAACGGATTTGCCGTTAGCTTTTGTAAATATTAGAAAATGCTATACTATTCTTCTCATTGATGAGTCTAATAAAAGCGCGGCACGCAGAAACGTAATTTATTTCCTTTTTAATAACAAATTTTTTATTGGCAATCCTTGCATTCATTGAAATTAGATTGTAAATAAGTCAAGCTGATAATCACAAAGTACACCTAATTAGTAAATAGTAGTAGTTACATGCTCGAATGTTTAAAGCTCAAATAGCTACGCGTCCAATAAACCTTCATTCAAATAGATTAGTAATTACAAAGCTTTGTTTCAGTCCTTTTCACGTTTGTAATGAAATTTTGTTATTAGATTTTTTTTTCGAACTATTTATTTGATTAAATGTTTTCTATTCTTAGAGATTGATTATAATCCCATCAAAAAAATAGGGATGTAGACTTTGCTAAAAAAGAACACTTTCAAAAAAGATAAAAGAAATCTTAATTTGCTTATATAAAAATACTTTAAATATAAATTATATTATTTTAATAATCATCCATATACGTATCCTAAATAGCCAGATTAATTCATAAACTTTCTGCTTGACAAGTACCTACAATAACGACTTGTGGGTTTCCATATCAATAAATTTTTATAGTTCTACTTATATATTTTCATGAAAAAGGACCGGATCAATAGCTTTATTTCAGTCTAATTACATTTTGATATTGCAAGGAAATGTCCTTCAATGTCATTTAATCAAGCAGCGGAGAAGTGCGGAAACAATAATTTGTTATCATCATAGCTTGACGAGATCGTCATACGCTTCGTTAAGTCCGTAGGGTCGTTGATAGATGTCACCTGAACTCGTTAGTAACCTTTGAGATATGTTTCAGTGTTGTCAACCTTTGGTTATTTACCTATTTTCTACCAGATTCCCTCTGAAAATTGCTTTCATAATCTACGATAAATTAGCAAAATAATCTAAACCTTAAATTAAATGTTTAATATATTGTATTGTTTTTTATCTGTGTTACCTTTCATCAGCCTCAAGTTGCAGCAACAGCTTACGTAAAGCGGCGGTGTTCAAAGCTTCCCATGGCATTGAGAGATCTGAAACCTCTTCAGAGCGAGCCACCAATGAGTTTTCAGATTGTTCGTCATCTGGTTCCTGTGGTTAAATTACTTAAATTAGAAATAATGGTACAATAATAATCCTTCTATCTTAACTTATAGATAGAAATAGTTACCATTGGAGCCGCAGCTGCAGTTATCATTAACATGGCCATTATACCAATGATAGCCAGAAGGCTGCTGTTGTATATGTTGTTCATTTTTGCGTCAATATAGTCTGTAACAAATTAATTGTATTAGTAAAACGCTCATGTTACACTCATTAGTTGCAGCAAGACATGTAGCTTACTTCAAATGACTAATAGTAGGGATTAAGTAAATACAGGATAACTTAAGATTAATTTTAAACCTTAAGATTAATATAGTATTATCTATTTAATAATTGTGGTATCTAACATCAAAAAATTAAACTCTCCATCTCTATGAAATTGGATGTAATGTAATAAAGTTATTGAATTGAAAAAGGTCGAAATAATAGACAAAATTTATCGCAGTGCTACATCTCGTATGTATGTGAATTTATTTCATTAAGGCTCGGGTAGGCTCTTGTATTAAAATTTTATGCATAATATTCTCATCTAAAACCTAAAATATATCTCACGTTGCTGATAGTCAATATAACGTGATTTTATTCATTAATATTATTTGAAAGAAAGAAAGAAAGAAAGATAGAAAAAATAGAAAGAAAATTAGAGAAATAAAGAAATTATAAAAATAGGATAGGAATATGACAAAAATAAATTTGGTATAATAAACCACATCTACAGTTAATGAAATATCTGTTAGATATATAAAAAAGGAAATCTAAATAATCAAAAAAAAAGAAACGAAAGACTACTTACTACTAATGATTACTTAACAATTAATACGATGATAATAAAAGTAATAAATATTAAGTACTACAGTGTCTCAATTGGGAAGGTACTCAGCTTTATGAGGTACGCTCTAAGACGAACCAGAACACTGACTTTATGAAAAACAATCAATACATATAGTAAAAAAGCAAAAGAAATATAAGGGCTTAGGTGACAGAATCAATATGTGATATAATCGCTTAATAATCAATATTTATAGCATATTAAATATACGTACGACATATAAGGCAGATAAGCTAACCTTATTTAGTTAATTATAAAGCTAAACTTATAAACCTACATTCGATTTTACAAGCTTCGATCGCTGAAATTGTAGTAAAGTAAGCAACTATCTAATATAACGTCTATTTTAAAAGAGGCGTTTTTAAGTTTGAAATATTAAAAAAACAATAATAATAAAAAGATGTTTAGATTCTTACACAGATATTTACATGAACGTAAACAAAGTAATTCAGAATAATTTCAATAACAATTTTTTAAATTACACATGTTCGTGGAAGTTTATGGATACATTTACATTTTTTTATTATTTAGCAACCACAATGGCGCAGCAAAGAGCGCGTAAATAACATTCATGTCACTGTAAATATTCATGAAATATTACATTCTATTTAGAATTCGCAACTGTATGTTTGTTTCAACGACAGAAAATTAATTTAGGATCAAGAGAACCTCTCCAAGCTTAATAAAGAAGTATGTGAAAACAATATAACAGAAAGGTCCAATACGTCTTCAAACTACATAGAGCGCATTGAAATAAAGTGAAGCGGTACCATGTGTGAAGACCTTCATGAAGTACTACGAATAGTTTAATGGAAGGCTGTTTTATTTTACGGGGGCTGTTGCTACGTTTATACGTCAATAACTTCTTCGTATACCCATTTTATCTCTTAAGACTATTGTTTTTACTCCATTTTAGGATATTGTGAGAATGAGCACACTATCAATGAAAATAAAATTAGAACTAAAAAAAATAAAGAAAATTAAATTACCTATCATTGGCCAGGACAGCACTACATTGTGTAATTTATTTATTAAGTAACCATTACTTTCTTAACGTAATTCACAACTCATATTAATAAGAATATGTGCAAAATTGATAAAAGGCCACCATTTTGCCTCATCATATAAAAATCCCATGAGGGATCATATCACAAAAGACGGTACACCCGATGGGTTCAGATTCGCCTTGACATATAATTGGATACACGAGATGCTATTTATCAATGAACCCTTTATCGCACAAGGACTTATTGTACTGTTTATAAAAAATAACATAATATAATAAAATTACGATTTCTCTTCTATATTTTAACGAAGTGCAGTAAGTAACTGTATGTGTTACTGGATTAATTAAGATATATAATTATTATTGTGTTGTATGTTATTACATAATTTTTTTTATTCTTAAATAAAATCTATAACGAGGATGAGATTGGATTTCAGAGAGGCACAATCATCTATGTCTAAATACATTTAACAGCTACGGTAAGTGCTATTTAGATCATGATAAATTACTTTATTCAAAATTTTGCACAGGCCATCGGGCCATTTCTAGGCTAGAAAGTTTTCATACTAATATTGAGTACGTTATGTAACTTTCTATTGAATATTGAAGAGAGCGTCTCTTGACAAAATACAAAATTGTTATTTCTATTTTAGTAAATAAAATTGCATTTACCCAACAAAGGATAACAAATTTAATTGATATCAGGGTAAGACAATACTCTAATGGAAGAAATTGAATACACCGGACATTAATATGCAAAGCCGTAGAAACTGAAAGAATAAAGTAATACGCCTTACGGTTAATGTCTCCCTGGTTGCATATTATGTTTAATGCATTGTGAATAAACCGCCTTAACGAGTTTTTGTATCTTGCTATCTATTGAAGATTATGGGATATATCAATCTAAACCGCTGTCGAATCTGAATTTAAAATTGGGTTTGTGCGATAAGGTAAAATGAAATGATTTCGATTCCCTTTTTGAGAAAATGGATTAAAGTTAATTTTTGCGTTATGAATTTTTTTAAATTATATTTAGAAATATTAAAACAATTTTAAATTATTTTATTTTACTAGCCAGGTGGGGCCTGCTTATTTCTTTAAATTACTCTTAATTAACATTCCCCCATTACATTGTTTCAAAAGTGTTGTACTTCTTGGTTATTGTACTATCTTAGATATTACCTTTAATTTATATGTAAATTAGACCATTTTCATTGGACTATAACCAAAAAGAACATAAATATACGTATTTTTAAATAAAATATTTTACTATCTGGTATTTAAAAAGTTTTTTGTTAAAGAAAAAGAACGAACTTTCATAACTCATAATACGCTGAAAAAAATCCCAATAGAAAGCGAGTTTGTTTTATTTATACAACTGCCGTAGCTTGCTACGAAACTGCTACGAAACTTCTACGATACTCTACGCCGTTTATTCCGGTTATACAAAAGCGTCACTACTTGATGACTGAATATCATACACATACTTTTAAAAATTCTAATTATTATCTAACATATAAATTATTTAAGGAAGTAAATCTTCACTTATTCTCTTTATTAAACGAATTTCAATTTCTGATATAAACGATAAATAATGATGAGAATTTTCTAAAAGTTAGTTTGTATTTGATTTCGAAACAGCGTAGCGTAACAGTACTAAATTCAATACCGGTATTAAATAATTGAACTACACGGCTTCAATCCTAAAAATAGTTTTATAGTTTGAAATTTGAACAGATGCATTTTTTAAATTAATTTTATTTTAAAATGTTATTTTATTCACTTTTTTCCTTACTAAGAGAGTATACATAGGTATAATATATAGGTATAGGTATAATAGGACAATATATAGGCAAAAAAGGATGGTTAATAAATTATTGAGACATTTAATCAGAGTACTAAATGTTTTTTCAAAAATAATTCCTCTCTGTTTTATGCCGTAAATACTGCAGTTTATAAGAAAAAATCAAAAGGTACATCAATACGTCATGTATTATGGGAGAATTAATCCATAAAAAATTAAACTAATTGACTAAAAACTAGTCATTGCTTTTTTAAAAATGATTACTGGCAGTTTGGATTACAACCTACTAGTATTCTTGTTCCCCCCCCTTCAAGTAAGCTTGTCTTGAAATTCACGATCCATCGATTGTGATCATAAGTCCAACGCCTGAACCACTAAGCTACTGAAGCTTCAATGTGT
>JAOPUB010033950.1:0-10806 GCA_027564055.1 Neptis clinioides
GCCCTACCACCACACTGAGAAGCTGAGGCTGGTTGTGACGGCTGTTAATAGTGGTAAGCTTAAACTGTAAATAGTTACAGATAGTTGACATAAGAGCACAGTGCTCGTCATCGTTCCGTGTGACACTATATTATATCGATCACATATTAATAAAACATCGATTTAAAATGTCGATTTACCATAATCATGAAACATCGAGGTAATTAATTAGTTTGAAATTGAGTTTATTTAATGCACGCTAGGTGGCTCTTAAAAATAAATTGATTTTTTTATAATTTCTCATAACATCGATCTTTTCCAATTAATCATCAATATATCATCTCACTCATACGACGATTTAATGGAAAATAAGCTTTCTTCACTAGCTAACTCACTAACTTGGGTAGTATGACTTGACTTGACTCTCATTACTTGCGAAAGTATTCGCAGTTGAGTAGTTTACTCACTAATAAGGGTAGTATTTTCTAGAGCTAGACTTTCATTATTATCGGATAGCCTTTTTCACAAGCTTATTTTACTTACAACAAGACTCCCTAGCTCTAGACGTTCATTACTATCGACTCACTTTTCTAATTGGCTTACTAGTTTACTTACTAAATTATTGGTAATACTTTTGATATGTAATATCTAATTACTTTTATCTTGTAGGCACTGGGCTTAATATTTCAAATATGGTGCCAACAACATGTGTAAACCAAATTATAGAAGAATACAATATAAAGCATGGAACATCGTTATCGTCGATATCAATTGAAATGTTCTTAGCAAAGTATTGCTCACAATTAGAACTAATATTGGATTATATGAATAAAGAAGTGGGTGTCCAAACGTTCTTAGACGAGTACTATGAATACTGGTTACATAGGTGAATACATTATATAACAGAATTCAGTAAAAGACTATTTACATCATCAAACCATAAAAAAAGGAACGTTGAAGAGTAGAATTCAAACTCTATATAGCTATTACTCCACTTTATTACACTGTAAATATATTGTTTTTTTTCAGTGGGGAAGAAATTCGTGTAAAAAATAATGACGTCGACAGTCCTGTATCAGGTACCATAGTGGCTCTAGATACAGCGGGTTGGTTGTTAGTAAACACCAAAGCAGGGGAGATACGTGTAGCACCGGATGGAAATACTTTCGATATTATGAGTGGACTTATTGTTCCCAAGTACTAATAAAATGTAAAGGGGTAAGAGTGTAAATGTTGTAGTACTCTACTTTATAAGTTACCTAGATAAATGCTTGTAAAACAATGTTTACTGTTCCGCTAAACATTTATAAAAAGCAAAATCTAAAAAATATGTAGAAGAATAAAGACGTCACCAGGACGCATAAACGTAAATAACAAGTATATCTCCCGCCACGTAAGTATTATTGTCTTTTTAGAGGGGGCGCTGGTGGACAGCAGTGCGTCACACGTGATTAATTCTAATGCGACGTGTCAGTTCTGAAGCGACCGCTATTTGTCAAAATAGCAACTGTCACAGATGAAACTGCTAACGTAATGATGCTGTACACTCACAGTACGCAATTTTCCTCCATTACTTTTTCTCAGACTTAAACTTATGTGGCGGTTTCTATAAAAAAATTTATAGTACGCGGCGTTAATTAATGCACATAGGTAATCATCGCATTTCCGAAGACAAACGAATACTTATTTCCATGTCCGTTAATCATGACATTTATCGTTTATTAGAATTTGAAAGTAGAACTAAGAAGGATAATGTACTTGTTATTATATTCTATAAGATAAACGAAAAATTATGATCATTGCCATGCTCGTACTGGTCTTAATATCAAATATATTATTGAAAATGTAGTATAGTCTACAAAGGTCTATAAATTTGTGTATAGAATAGGAATTGAATTATATGGACTGATTAGTCTTTTTTAGATATTTCCAATATCTAAATAAATTATGAAATTACTTAAAAATAAATGTTAGTATGAATATCATGGATGTGAATGTACTAATTATAAAAAAATGCATAGGACGCTATTTAAATAATAATTGCTATTGTAAGTGGACTCATCGATCCCTGTTAAATTTATATTCCCTTATAAACTGACTAGTTACGTTTAAAATTGTGTAATTTATGTTCATGTTATTGATGATAAAAGAAATTAAAATTTAGCCTCAAAAATTTTACTTTTTAATGTTATGAATAATTTTGTCAGGTGAATATGATGAGAATGATATTACTCTACAAAAGTTAATATGTCTTAGGGTCTTATTAAATAGAAAACTTATTAAAAATATTACTCCATTCATCAATTTAGGAGTCTGATATTTGTATAGCAATTAAATACTGGGAGAATGAGTACCTATTTTATCAAGCCTAGTCAGGTTATTGTCAAACTAAATGGAAATATATCATGTTGACTGTAAGGTGGTACTCGTAGCGTAGACGTCATATCACGTAGTATGAGTCAGCATAACACTGCCGTTAATGTTACGCTAAAGGTTTTCATGTAACGAGTATATGTAGTTGTATAACACATTTAAATTCTTAATAAAATTGGACATAGTATGTAAACTAGAACGATTCCTTTGAATAGTAAGATTTTTTTGTAACAATAGTTCAGTAATATCTGTTAAAGCACGGAAAAAATCTAATAATTATCAAAGTTTTATATACAACTAGGTATCCATTATATAAAAATGTCCAATTCATTATTATCAATTTTTTTTACAAATTAGTTGATGGTAGTAACTGTTGGTTGTTATAATAAAATTATATTTGACTTAAATTTTAATAATGAAAGTAGACATATAAAACTGTTAGTCAATATTTATAATTTAGAAGAAGAATCTCGGGTCTCTTGTATTGGTTAGAAAAACTAAAACTAATTTCAATACTACGAAATCAAAGTAAAGTGATTTTTCTTTAAGTAATTTACCTCAAAATTATATCTAATTATTTCTAATTTTAGTTACTTTATTTATTTCAATATTGATTCTAAATCTCTCGCAACTGAAGTTGCTTAAATTGGATACTAATAAAGTTATAGTTTTTTTTTATTTAATGTTGCCATCAGAATAAGCAACTACCTCAGTATTCCATCTTCCATATTAAAGCCCAGTTAATGTTATATAGACGAATATTTTAGATCTATATCCTGTTGACTATATCTAATGTTAACCCGAAGATATCTTTTGTAAACATTTTCGAGCACGTTAATTCTGAATTAATTAAATTATGATTTTTAGGTTTGACTTGTATATTTTATATTTAAATTTAACAATATTCGAGTATGAGTTTACGTTCCATTATTATTAAACAATATACTGTATGATTATCGCACGACGACGGTTGTCTATGGAATAAGCTAGAAGTTATGAAAAGCTATACTTTAATCAAGTATAACTTTATACCTGATTAAAAAATAGCCGTTTCTTTATATATAATACTTTGACGGTCAGTTTATCGTGTTTTAATATTCTGAAAAGAAGACTTGATTCGAATTAATTTGGTTTTATAGTTGATTCGTTTCTTTTGTTTGAGTAGTTAACACGTGCAATATATATAGAACTTTTTGTTAGCTTTTAAGAGTATTCTAGTTGAATATTATTTAATATTAGGCTAACGAGTTTCTATACCGCAGGATTGTTTCGACTAGCTTATATATTGATTGTAATTTTATTCTAGATTCTTAATATTTGTATTTGAGCTATCGTTATAAGATATTGATATTTACAGTTCATACTTCATGGTCGATACATAATTTAGGTTTTAAAATAATATATTTGGATATCATACTGACAGGTTTTAAGCTTTTACTTTATAGTACGAATTTAGATATATTTGCATTTAAATCATTACAATGACATGTTGCGTGACAAAATGTATTTTAAATTACTCTTAAAAGACAACAATCACAAACGCATTTTTAGTTATTATAGTAATGGTTTGGTTTTCCCGAATATTTTTTTCATTTATTTTTTAAATGATTAAGACTTAAGTCATATTCCATAGTATTAATTCTTTTTATTAGAGTACGTAATTTACTGCTACGACATAAGATAATTTAATACGGTCGTCATTCCTTTAGGAAATATTTCATTGTCGTAATTGTGACAAAATAACTGGTTGGTGTCAGTTTTTTGATATAAGCTCCTCCTAACTCTGTCAAAAATGTTTTCTGAAGAGAACGAATATTAAAATAATTATTTTCATACTGTAAAGGTATAATACGAATAAATATAGATTATTTATTTTTATTATATATGTGGTTTGTTTGTCATTACATAGGTGCGGTCACTGTTACGAAAGCTTTATTGGATAATAGCTTTTTTTTAATAAATTTATCCCTTATGGAAAAAGCAATTATAATATACCATAAGCCCTCGTCATTCAGAAAGTTTAAAAAATATTATAAGAATGTATTTCCCCATAAGTGATACAATGGAAAGATTAAATTAATTCTATTGAACTTTGATAGAATTATTGGATTGTTAATTTAAATTTTTATTTAAGGGTAAAATGTGCCTAAGATATTATCCGCCACGACACGTGGTTGTGAATTATGTAAAAATATGTGGTAATGTGCAATTTTATTATATCTTGGTGTGATTGAAATCTTAACTTTTAAAATAATTGTTATAACCTCCTCTAACTTTTTATGGAACTCTAAAGAAAATTAAATTTACAATGTTATTTATACGTTGAATTTACAGTATGACACTAGTAGTTGGTTAGAAATTATAGTTATTTAATAAATAATTAAAATGGCTTTAATTGACGAATAAAAATATGTTATTTAAAACCAAAGTTTTTTCGGAAATAACAAATTTATAAATAAATTATTATTTTAAAAGTTTGTCATTTGATATATCATCACACTTCTAGTATTATATTGTAATTTCACGAATTCCATGTTGTCTGTTCACATTTCCTAGTCATCTTAGCTGTTGTGATGTGTTTTTGTTAATTGATGGAGTCTAAAATGTTGTATTTCTTGTTAAATTACTCTTGTAAGCGCATGTTCTGTAATAAATTTATTTCTAGTCATTAATTCAATTGTCTTATTTAATTGATGACGCAGTATTTATCTACACTATTATATAAAGAGGTAAAATTTGACTGTCTGTATTTTTGTAAGTTTGTTTAGAAAGCTACACTACGCCAGATTGATATAAGTGGTATGATTGTTTGATTGTGAGTGATTTCTGAGAGTACTAAACCGACTTAGAAAATTATTTCGTCGATAGAAAGCTACACTACGCCAGATTGATATAAGTGGTATAGGGTTGCCATACTTTAAAATCGCTAAGTCATCTCCATTTTTATCCTATTGCACCAATTTAAATAAATGTTTTCTATGGTAGGAAACTGCACTATTCCTGCGTAACACAGGTGGTACAGTGTTGCCCTACTTTGAAACCAATAGATCATCGCCATTTTGTTCCTACTGCGCCAATTTTAAAAAGTTAGTGAGAAGCAACTACTACAATATTTCTGACGAACAGAGGCGGTGCAGTGTTGCCATATTCCACGGTTTTAATGAATAAATTGATCGTTTAGTTAGGTGCGTTCGGTTCGCAGCACTCATCCTGATTGGCAATGTAGGCATATATATTATAATTTTACTTTAAATACCCGAATTAAAGCGCGGGCGGGCGGGTTAGTTATTCATATATAATAATAAAGTTTACTAGAAAATAATATCTTTATTATAAATTATTTAAAATAAATTAAGAGCTAGAACAAGCTTCTGTTTTTTATGACACTAAACTTATTTTGGCATTCATGCAGCGCGACTTGAACACCCTTTTGATCTAATATTCATCGGCATTATCAAATCTAAACGCATAAGACGGTATACCGTGACTGCCAGTCCCTCGTATCGTGAATATAGCGCCACCTAGCGTTTCCTTTCTATTTAGCTTGTCTTTTGAGGTGGTGACGAATAATTCATCTAAATTCGGTCCTCCCCAACAGACGGATGTGGTGCGAGTGACAGGTATCTTGTAACCGAATACTATTTGTTTGCTCTCAGGGTCTATGTGTAAAATCTGAAAAGATAATAAACAATTTCTTATAAATAGAATTATTACCATCATTAAATAAATCTTTACATAGCACGGAATAAATATTAATTGCTTACCGAGCCACCAAACATAAGAGCAACCCAAAGATGTCCTTTGCTGTCTATTGTCATACCGTCAGGTATAGCATCTTCATATCCGTACTTTGATATATCGATTATTGTTCGTCGACCACCTATAAGACAGGGATAAATTTGCTAGCTTCCTTAAGGATTCTTTTAATAACAGATCATAAAAAAATAAATAAATAACATGAAGTTTAAGGGGCCACTTTTTGTTTACGCAACGTTGCTAAGTCTAATATTAATAATTAATATCATGAGAATTTGAATTCTAAAGAAACTTTTAAATATCGTCAGTAGGTACTTAACATGTCAATTGTACGTTATATAAAAAATAATGGTTCTTATGTTTGCTTCGCTTTTTTAAAATAATAAAATTTGTATTGGAATAAGTTATTCTTACTTAATACTCCATCATAAAGGTCAAAGTCGAAAGCCTCAATCTTCTGTGTAGGAGAGTCAATGTAATACATAACAGTGTTATTTAATGACCAAACAAGTCCGTTG
This sequence comes from Neptis clinioides, assembly GCA_027564055.1. Lineage (NCBI taxonomy): Eukaryota > Metazoa > Arthropoda > Insecta > Lepidoptera > Nymphalidae > Neptis > Neptis clinioides. Next base: position 6,627 of record JAOPUB010033950.1, read on the forward strand.
GAAATGGAGACCGGTCGTAATTGAACTTGAGGGTGTTGAAAAGTGCGCTGGCTTATACTGTAGAACGTTGCCTTGTCTGGGAGCACTTCGTCACCAGTTTGTGGACCCTTTGTTCCTAAAATTGCATAATACATATAGATGACAAACTTTAAGTTTCCACCATGTTCTCCTACTATGTATCTCAATAGATTGTTACAGAATTATTGCATGTAAGAAATCACGTTTAGTGTTAAGGCCAGGCCGCCATTGCCTGTCATTGTCCCATGATATGTGTTAATTATTTTTTGTTTCTTTGTATTGTGTGCAATAAAGCTTTTCTATTTATTCATCTATGCGATCATAACTGATTGAAATAATTCTGCCTAGAAATAAGTAATAAGCTTTATTAAGGTGCATAGGTAAACGACTAAAAATATATTTTCCCTTGATTGTTCCATAAAATCGTTTCATTATTTTATTATGATAAGTTTAAAATACATATATCTTTTGTATGTACCAAACCAAAACCTCCCTTCAATATCAGCTTTGCCTTCGTTGATGACATTATCAGGAGAGCCAATGTCAACAGTAGTAAGAAGACGCAGCGCATCGTCCCCGACTATATTCCAATCTAAGAGGTAGAGAGAAGACCGAACTGCGACTAGGAGACGACTTGAACCAGCTACGAGTGAGACTACGTTGGCTTGACCGTAACCTGGCTATAACGGTGAAGGAGAACATCGTGAGGAAACCTGCACTCCAGAGAGTTCACTAAAGTTCTCAAACGAGTGTGAAATCTGCTAATTCTCACTAGCTCAGTGTGGTGGACTATAACCTAATCTCCTCCTGAGAATGAGGACTCGACTGAGCAATGAGTCATCGAAGGGTTGTGATGATGATACAAGTTATTAACCAAAAGCTATCAAAAGCGTTGCTAACACTGTTAAATAGATAACAGTATTTTTTATTTCAGTTTCGGTTGTGCCTAATGGATATTTAATTACGTAATCCCAACGCGATGGTAATACAATGGTAATGTCTTTCTCTCAGTAAATACCCCATAATGTCTTTAGATAGCGTGCTACAAAGGAAAGGAAGGAATCTTTCTCCCTCACTAATTCTCGAGTCCACTCGTCTCGTTAATATTTTAGTCACCTGTAGGGCGTAAGGATAGTTTTCCATATATCATATTACAAGAATTTTTTGACTAATTTTATCAAAAAAATTATATAACTAGAAAAAAATGTAGCTTAAGGAAATAAGATTTATTGTCTCCGTATATCAATCAATACGTTTTGTTACAACATAGTAACAATATCTTTCGCTTTATATTATATAGATTGTTTTCGTACATCTGTACGTAATAAATATTAAAGTTTTATTTTATTTTATTTTATTTTTCCCAGGCGCAAGATTTAAAATGAGTTTTAACTATACAGCTAACACTTTAAGCATTTAGTTCAGTAAAAGAATAAACTCAGATGATCTTTAATAAGGGTGAAGAAAGGGCTACACTATAAAGAGAAAAGAGTAGTTTTCATTTCAAAGATATTTAAAAAAAATATCCTCTAGATCTTATGCCAGTCAATTTATGTATATAAGTCCGTTTACCCATTCTTTTGAAATATATAAAAAGGCTGGTTAATTTTTTCATACGAAAATTCATCCAAATTACGCTCAAAATGTGGAAAATAATAAATTGTTTTTGCATATTTACAAAGCTCTAAAGCTTGGCACTCAATAGATTTTCACTTGTATGGAAAATCGACGTTAACAGCGATTCTTAAGAGCGTCTGAGATGTAGGGAAGTATTGATCTAGTTTTCCTTGGAATAAAGCGACAACTTTTTTCATTTAGATGCTGAAAGGGTTTGAAAGGATGGAGTTTGATATACAGGAGTTGTTGTATTTTGAATATTTAAAATAGTACGTCTGTTGGGAAATTTAGAACCTACACTCATTTATTTTATACTTGTTTATTTAGTTAAAGAATAGAAATTATTTGTTATATCAACCTTTAGAGTTATATCAACCTTTTCTAAAGAGATTTTAAGACTCTGGTAGAAATAGAATTCTGATTTTGAACATTGTCCTGCTTCATTTTTAACATAATTCATAATATGTTATATTCTTTCTATTTATTTCTATAGCTATAATGATCAGACATTGATGAAAACAGATTTATAATATTAATAATTTATTTTTTAAATCAATAACATCTTTTTTTTACACTTGTTTTAACAGACAAACATTAACGGAAATTTAAATTACATTTTATATATTTTTTTTTAAGTACTCATACATGTATATGTGGATTAATATTGCCTCTTGGGTATTTAATATTCTTCCAACCTTACATTAAACATCCTTAAGTAGGTATATATATTTCCACTCTTTAAATTAAACAATATCTGTTAAGCTGTTTTGGAAATGAAAATAAATTTATTTGTGAGGTAAACGTAGCGTAGCTTCACAGACGGGCATCAAACCCATTAGGGAATAAGTGAATTATTGAGGATGCTATTCCACCGACGCCTTTCCCAAGTTCCAAGCTACCTATGTAAAAACAATTTAATAACGAGTAAAATGATGTTTTATATTATTAATACATACTATTTAACCTTCATTCAATTTAAAATGGCTGCTCGCCTACAAATAGCTATTTCTAGAATTCATTTCCACCAAATCAATCAAGCACTCCAATTATTAGTTCTCCTTACGAAACCCACGTTTGTACTTGTAAAAAGAGCTTTTACATTTTAAAATGATACGATTTCTTTTATGTTCACTTTTTCTTTTCAATTTGTTATTTCTATTTTATTATTTATAGAATATTTGATAAGTACGTTATATTGTATTTTTAGTTTTACTGGTTAAGCTATAAGTAACACGAATAAAATAAGGTGTTACACCAGTCTCGATGTTCCGTATGCTTCAGGATGGGGAAGCGGTCGAGCATTTTGGTGCGGAGGGTTGCGCCAAGGTTGGTCGCGGAGATCGCTAGCATTGGCGTGACTGGCGCAGGCCTTAAGCACTAACGTCCAGGGGCGTCCGGTGGCAAGAGGTACAGGTCACTTTTGTTTACAGAGATGTTTGCAAGTGACCTGATCTTGAGGAATATGGGCCGCCTCTGACTCCTCCGAGGCTTAGTTTTTCAGATGACTTCTCCTGGCACAGCACGTAGGGGGATGCTACGTGCTTGGTAATCTGAGCCTATGGGTGGGTACTCGCACCCGCAGAATGTGCCAAGGCGTTCGCGGTGGAATGCTAACCGTCGTGAGGTTTAAGAGGCGGTAGTTAAAAGAAAGTTCGCACTTAGGACGTACGACCGAGAATTATAAGAAGCACTTAGATGCTGTTATTTATAGACTATTTTATTTATTTATATTTATAGACTATACAGTAGTATCTCACCCACTAAACTTTCTTTATAAGATCAACCTATAAATAAAACACTAAACTACCTGCAATACTCCAGACAATTTTATTTTTTTTTTAAATAACGTAAAATTTACTAATATTCAGATTACAAACAAGGAGAGTTTCTCTATTTACGTGTAGAAGTTTTTGCTTCATACTCGTAACTAAAAAACCTTATCTCATATGATTTTTGTATAGCTACTGTTTTTTCATTCGTCCGAATACGCACCACAAGTGTCGAAATGATGAAATTGTACAGAAGTAAGCACACTTCATACAAGCCCTGCCCTTTCCACGCCAATTCACCGCATCTAGGCTGCCACTCGACCTCAAAGACCCCAAGCACCCAGCACCAGCTCGACCCCGTTGACAAATTAAAAACGTACTATTAAAATCTCGGCCTCGAAAGATGGGAACCAGCGTACTCGTACTCGTAATTAGGGAGTAAGCATTGTGACGACCACTCATCTATGTCATTATACTCGTACGAGTACGTTTGTAAATCTATTTCTGGGGTTGTTATTTTTGATATATTTGAGTGGCCTTTGAATGCATGTTATATGCAGTCTTAATTATTATGCAAAACCTAAGATGAAGTATTAAAATCTGCAAGGATATTGGGGAAATGTAGATTATATCAAGGTATCAAGTTGTTTACTTATGTATGGGTCCAATTTTCTGCCATATCTTTTTTTTTAAGATTACCAGCGGTTTGGATTACAAACTACTAGTATTCTTGTCCGCCCCTCCAAATAAACTAGAATGCTTGGCGTGGGTCACCC
>JAOPUB010033960.1:0-10806 GCA_027564055.1 Neptis clinioides
ACAAATCATCATCATCATTATCACAACCCTTCGAAGGCCCACTGCTGAGCCGGGTCTCCTCCACAGTATGGGGAAAGGGATTAGGCCATAGTCCACCACGCTGGCACAGTGCGGGTTGGCAGAATTCACACACCTTTGAGAGCTTTAGGAAACTCTCCTGCGTGCAGGTTTCCTCACGATGTTTTCCTTTACCATTATTCCAAGTGATTTTTAATTGCTTAAAACACACATAACTCAGAATAGTCAGAGGTGTGTGCCCGAGTGTGGGATCAAACTCAGATCTCCCGAGTAAGTCAAGTCTTAATTACTTAATAATAATTAACTATTAAATTACAAAAACAATAAGCAACATGTGTTACACATGTCTCAGGAACCTGCTTTGTTATTCACTATGGAAATAAAGTAGAGCGTTGCATAATACGAGCTGGTGTTATTAAAAAATATACATTTGTAAATATGTTTTCAAGCTCTAAATATAAATAAAAATTTCGGCTACAGAAATTGACCCATATTTAAATCTGCAGTCCTTAAATTACTGCAGCCTTTTGAGGGTATATTATACTCGTAGCTCACCTAGTCGAATTTTACATAAATGTTTGTACCTATTGTACTTTGATTGTGCAGAGAAATAATAATGTTTAAATATATGTCGGGGCGTAAGGACTTGAGACCAAGTGTGTAGGTTTAGGGAGGCGTCCCCCTCTTCTTAATATTTACTTAAGACTAACCTAATCTAAATCTATAATGACTCAGCCATGTGGCGACTAAACTTGTACTCACGTGACAAGAATCGACAAAGCATGGCACCAGGATTACACCGCACTGACTCTACACTTTGAGAAAGCCTAGCAGCACTAGCATTACACAACACTGACTCTACACTTTTACTAACACCACTTCACACTATGTTCATACAAAGATCTCACTCGATGGACTAACCGCTTACTGCGTTCGTCAGCGAATATAAAGGAATAAGGTAGAGGTGGCAAGTACCCTTCCACAATCAACGGGACTCGTCGGCCAATCAGAGGCGGTAAACTAAGATTTACTACCCGCAAGTGACTGAATATTATCCTAACCTAGCCTACCCGCCAACATATTATATTATTATTCTAAGGAATTTCTAATTTTGTTATAGATATAAGGTAGTCTATATGTTAATTAGTATATAGTATATGTATATCAAAATTAATTGAAATCGGTTTCACCGCTTTTGTGTGATTTAGTGATAAACATCAAAGCTTCCAAAAATCTAAACTTCTTATAATATTAGTTACGTATTAATCAATACATATAAACAAAATTGGAATGTCTGTTTGTAATTCTAAAATAACTGTTTCTTACAACGTGGCGGCAGTCTATCTGTGGCTGTCTGCCTGTTTGTTCCGGTTAATTTCAAAAGCAACTGGACCGATTTGAACGGAACTTTCACTGGCATGAAAGTGATGTTATAGGTAGCAACTTAGGCTAATTATAGTGTTAAAAAAGGGGGGTATACAATATTTTTCGCAATTTTTTTTAATTAAACCAGCTTCCACTTGTTCCTTGGGCCATGTTGTTCTTAAGTGCTCTCTTATATCAGTTACAGGTCATTAATGAAAATAAAGTGATCATATATTTTTCTTGGCAATTTATATAATACTAGGAACTTCCCCTCGCTTCCCTTCGTTTATACGTCCATGTATGAAGGTAAGAGGGATGTGGGAGGGAGGAGGATAAGTAGAATGTTACTCGAATGTTCATTATCATCACATTATAACCAAAAGTGTTTGTTTTGTGTGACTGAGGGTAGCACACCATTGGTCGAAACGAAATGTGACGTCACATGACACGTATGTATGTGAAACTGATATTAACGCATATAGAAAACACATTTGGGACGTGACCTGTGACGTCAGCGAAATTATTTTAATCCTTTTTTTTTTAATTTAAATATTTACAATATTAGTTATATTTTCTTTGACGTTATAAATTAAAAGTACATAATTAATGTAAGATAATAAAATTTTTAATGAATATTCCCCATCATCCACTATATATAATACAGTTAAAAAAATTACTTGATTTCTAATGGGAATAAAAAAAAGGTATAAATAATTAATTAACGGTACAAAAAAATATAAAATTAACAGTCCATCCAACAGTCCCCATCATCCCCTAAATGTTATATTGTTAACCAGTTACTTAATTTTTAATGGGAATAAAAAAAATTAGCCAGATGTAAATAATTAATTTAAGATACCAAAAAAATATATAGTAAATATTCCCCATCATCCCCTATATATAATACAGTTAAACAGTTACTTCATTTTTAATGGTATAGAAAAGACACAATTTTAGAAAGATATAAATAATTCATACAATAAATATTTAAAAATGAATATTCCCCATCATCCCCTAAATGTAATATTGTTACCCAGTTACTTAATTTTTAATGGGAATAGATAAGTCACAATTTTAGAAAGATGTAAATAATTCATACAATAAATATTTAAAAATGAATATTCCCCATCATCCCCTTAATGTAATATTGTTAAAAAGAAAATGAATATTCCCCATCATCCCCTAAATGTAATATTGTTATCCAGTTACATAATTTTTAATGGGAATAGATAAGTTACAATTTTAGAAAGATTTAAATAATTCATACAATAAATATTTAAAAATGAATATTCCCCATCGTCCCCTAAATTTAATATTGTTAAAAAGAAAATGAATATTCCCCATCATCCCCTAAATTTAATATTGGTGAACAGTTATTTAGTTTTTAATGGGAATAGAAAAACCTCAATTTTAGAAAGATCAATTTTAGAAACAATTAACACAAAAAATATATAAAATAAATATTCCCCATCATCCCCTAAATGTAATATTGTTAAACAGTTCATTACATATATAATAGTAACATATCAATATTAATAATTAAATTCAGTGTTGCTATATTCGTTGAAATAGTTACAAAAGGAATATCAGATTAGTTGAACGAAATTATATTCAGAATTGCTTAGATTTAATTATTAGATACAGGTTTTTGGTTTAATCTAAATTTCTGCTATATAGGGAGATAGGACTAGCCGCGTGACTTCGTTAACGCTGGTTATCGTATTATTTACTTAATCTGTACTTATTAATAAAAATAAGTGAGATATCTCAGAAATTTTAATGCGGGGGGACTTTTTAACACCGATAGAGGTGAAAAAAATTTTTTTTTAGAATTTTTGTTTGTTTGTCTGATTGTCGGTTTGTCTGTCTGTCTGTCTGTATCTTTGTACGCATATTACACTGAAACGGCTGGGCCGATTTGTATGAAATTTAGCATACAAGCATCTTATAGGCTGACTTACAAAATAGAATACTTTTTATCCCGGAAAAATGTATAGCTCCTGTGGGATAGATGATACTACTATTCGTGTCCCTTTTTTCGGATAAATAGTATCTCAGGTGATACTCCAGATTACAAAGTATACCTGTACCTGTTGTTCCGATCTATTGAGGTATGTGATACTGTTCTATCCCACAGGAACTATTATATTTTTCCGGGATAAATGGGAAAAAGTAACAAACATCAAGAAATCCTTTCTGCCATTTTTGCGTAATTGAATAACAAATATACGGTTTGCTATATAAATTACTAGCCGACCCGCGCGACTTAATTCGCGTGATGCTCTGCTCCTATAGGTCGTAGCATGATTTTTTATAGCCTATAGCCTTCCTTGATAAATGGACTATCTAACACAAAAATATTTTTTCATATTATACCAGTAGTTCTTGAGATTAGCGCGTTCAAACAAACTCTTCAGCTTTTTAGCTTCCGCTGAAGAGTTTGTTTGTTTGAACGGGCTTATCTCAGGAATTACTGGTTCGATTTGAAAAATTATTTTTGTGTTGTAAAGTCCATTTATCGAGGAAGGTTATAAGCTATAAAACATCTCGTTACGATCCATAGGAGCAGAGCATCACGCGAATTAAGTCGCACGGATCGGCTAGTATATATAAAAAAGAACGAAAGACTTGATCAATTTCATTCTAATTTCTTAATCAGTTTTTGTTATATACATGTCTATAGTATTTTATGGAAATAAAAAAATCTATGTGATAATCAAACTACTGATCTTTCATATTTATCATATTGGTAAAATTCAGTCTCTAATAAAAACAAATTATTGTAGCTACTCTTGATAATTTTGTTTTGCTGAATCGAACGTTTTTCTAAGTAATGCAGTGTCGTGATGCTAGTTTTCATTAACGAGGATTGCATGACTTAATAATAGTACATTCTATTTATTTTAATCTTGCGAGCGACGGTGAGTGTTTTGATCATGTCAAGAAAGTCGATAAACCTACACTTGGGTCGTAAAACCCAGGTAAAACTACCTGTTCATATAATATATTGCTGCACTTGTCGACATCATCTTCTTAGACAATCTATCCCTATGCAAACATAAAGTTAATCTATCCCGAATTATAGCGTGCAAATAGGAGGTCATCTTTGAGACATACAAATAAACACACTATCGCATTAATAATATTTTATCGTTACCTGTGTGCTTATTATGTAATTACGGTCTATTTATCCAAAATCAGATATATTAACATCTAGATTTAGAGGTAATACAGGAATGTGGGCTGCGGCATGTGGTCTACAGTTAGTATAGCTATCGTAATGAGTTATTAATTAATCTGAGGCATTAACAATGTGTGAATTAGTTAGATTGGTTTGTTCCTATAATAAGCTTGTTATGTATTTACATAATCAACATGCTTTACTCACATGTGAATTGAAACTATACAGTGCTATCTAACTAAATATTTGCATGATTAAAAGCGAATGTATCTTTATTTATTTATGTTTATCAGTACAACAATATTACATATAAATAAATTTGGAGTGTCTATTTTTAATATTAAAACAATCTGTTTTTACTAAATACTTTTGATATATACACGGGACCATATTTTTTGCGGATAATGTCTGCAACGGCTGCATCAATTTGAACGAGACTTTCATTGACAGATAGCTGATGTTATAGGGAATAACTAAAAGCGACTTTTATTAAAAAATGGGGGAGTTCGGCGAAACCATAATTCACCTCAGCGAAGCGAGGGAGGGTCGGCTAGTATTATTAGTAGTAGTATTATAATAACATTGCAAGAAGCAATAAATATAAATAAAGAAAAATTATACAAAAATTAGAAAAAATATATAGGTACCTAATACTCAATATCTAAGTATAAGTTTGTCTAATTTAAGAATCATAAAATCCATTAAAATAAGAAAATTTATTAAAATCAGCTCTGCCCTTTTTTGGAAAGTTGTGATAAGGGTCTGAATGATAATGAGGCTGAAAGCTTTTAAAAATCCAAACCTTTCAAATTAAGGAATTAAAATATTTCCAATCGCATCGAAAACCTTTTACAAAGCAATCGAAAATATATTAAAATGTACTAGTAATGCGTCCTCGATTTGATTCTGTGTTAATGAGATTTTATCCCACAGGAATCGTGTATTTTCCAATGTACATAAAATACGAAACGACAAACTTATCTCTATGTATAATCTATACATATTCTTATAAAAATGTAACAAACAAAGACGTTATGTGAGTGGTCTTTATGATATTAATAAAAGGTAAAACAATTATTATATTGTTTGTTTGTCTGACTGTCTGAATGTTTGTACAGTAAAAGGTTTCTGTAATTTATTTAAATATATTTTAGCCCAGCAAAACTATTTTAGTTTAATAGTTGTAATAAAATTTTAAGAACTAGGTTATCCATCAATACTGTATTCGCATTTTTATATCTGTTTATTTTTAAAAATTCTCTTTTATATAAACTCTGACATGACAATAACGACTTATAAAGAAAAAAAGAATTTTCTAATTTGTGGTCATTGCAGTCGTTCGGAAGTTATCCGCATACAATCAAACATTTTGGTAATTTTTATCTCTATAGCTTAAAATAACAGAACATTCAAATTCACCCAAATATATAAATTTGATTCAACTTATATAATAATATAATATTTGCCAATTTTCCATTACAGATAATTAAATGAATTAGAAAAATAATTGAAAGTTCTGATGTACTATCAGCAATTAATTTTTATATGTGTAGAATAAAGTTGAAAAATTTGAAATAATCACCGTTGATATTTTTAAACTTCTAAACATTTGCCCCTCAACCCGTTGTTTTGGCACACGTTCGATCACTGTCCGAAGAAAACGCTCAAGAAAAATTGAGGAAAATATTTTCAATTTTGTTCCTTCTAAACGGATAATCTCTTCAGGAACTCGCTTATTGCAAAATTTGTATCGATCATAATATTATATACATCAGTTACTATTACGCTATTCCAGAATAAAATGAAAAACTATTGTTATTATTGTTATTATTTATATATGAATAAATAAATTTAAATAAATTATTTAAATTTATTTATTCATCTTTCTATTACCTGAGACCTACCTGAGGTATTTTTGTCCATGCCCATAGCTTTACTTAGTTACCTGGATATGCCGCGTCACTGTTTTGATGGATTGAGTCAACTGGAGTCAGTTTATACTGTATTCGAATCCTGACTTAATTCTATTTGTGAATTTGGTGTCCGAATGTAGGAATTAAACGTTTGCATTTACCCATAGTCCGGTTAGATGAAATGAGATCTCGTAGGGGAAGGTAAACAGAAGGAAATACGTATTTCTGGGGTTTATTCACACTGTTAGAATACATACTGCGCATTGAATACAATTACGCTTTGCATATATTTCCGTTTGCATTATATGATATTTTCAATTCTCACACAGAATCTTATAATATTTCTTTTCAGAATCTTAAAATTTACTTCATCCGTTTGATGCTCCGCTCCTTCCTCGATAAATGGACTATCTAACACTCAAATAATTTTTAATTCGAACCAGAAGTTTCTGAGATAGGCGCATTCAAACAAAGAAACAAATAGAATCTATTCTTATCCACAATGCAAATATTAAAGACAGACATACGAAATTATTGTTATCGAAACACCACACAGACACATACACATCACCAAATGAAAGACAAAGTAGATAGAAACAATAATTCAAAAATTGTTAAAGACCTCCATTATAATATATAACAATTAAAAGTGTGTTTTGATCTAATTATAAAATTTTGCAATAAAACACCACTTTTAAACGGTTTTTAGAAATGGCAACTCGTATTTTAATTGTCAAATGTCAAAATGACAATGAATGACCACAGACTACGTATGAATCGATTTAAATATGATCAACGAAGTCAAAGAATATTATTACTTTTTTAAAAATACAGTATTCTGTGAAACTAAATATGTACGTATTAATAAAAATGTAACTAATCTAAACTTTGTACGTACATCACGCTATAACGGCTGAACCAATTTTTATCAAATTTAGCATACAACCATCTTATAAGCTAACTTAGAAAATAAGATACTCTTTATCCCGGAAAAATGTATAATTCCTGTGGGGCAGAAGAGTACTATTCACATATCTTCTCTGTTTGTGAAAAGAGAGAAATGAAATGAATTTGAATTGAATTGAATACCTATAATAGATCGGAACAAAATTTTGTACACATATAGTTTGTAATTTTATTTGTCACAAGATATACTACTTATTCCAGAAAAAAATATAGTTCCTGTGAGGTAGGAGGGTTTTATTCATATAACTTAACAGATCAAAATGAATTTTTATATTTTAGAGAATAAATTTAAAAAAAGGAAGGAAAATGAGCTACGGGGCACGAATATAAGTAGACGTTACGATCTCTTAATATTCTGACAGGAACCCAGCAGTGTCTTGGGCTTGCGACCAAGTGCGTAGGTTTGGAAGGCCTTTTATAACACTCACCTTCACTATCCAGGTCCTCTATTTAATCTAACGTTGGGTTTACGTAACCACGTGGTATCTACATTGTAACTAATTCATAATGATTTATTCTCCGACATATATATTGGCTTGGAGCAGGACATGTTAAAGATAATTATAATAAAATACTAAGTACCACCACTAATAAATAAAACCACTATAATCAGCGTTAACGAAGTGACGCGGGACCGCTTAGTATGACATAAAAATTATTAATGAGGCACGAGTAATAATAATAATAATATATTACTATATGTAATTAAGTATAAATAATATATTAAAAAAATGAATATATTATCGAGTTTTAAGTAGTAGTGGTTCATGATAAGTAATGACTAAGCTACCCAAAATTGTAGACTCAAATGGATTTGACTTATTTGGTCTTATGACCTGATTCGATCAATATTGTATTGTCAGTTGATATCAATTATATTTATTCTAGCTTAGTTATTGATTATGTAATTGCTAAAGACTAATTCACTTTTATATTGATGACAAACTTATTGAAAGCTTTGGTGAAATCCTCTTTCATTTTGTGATTCAAAATGATTAATTTCTTATTTGTTTTTTTATTATAAAATCTTACTAATATTATAAATGAGAAAGTGTGTATGTTCGAATGTTTAGATGTTTGTTACTCAATTATGCAACAACAGCTGAATTAAAATAAGCACACAGATCCTCTATAACCTGAATAAAACTATTTATCCCGAAAAAGTGGGAGGGCTAGTCATAAAAAATGTTTACTGTTGTAAGCGCCTAAATATTATGTTTAGCAACAATATGTTGAAAATTTTTTGATTAATTTAAAACTCATAGTAGATTAGGAATTGCACCCGAGCAAAACCGGAGTGGAACGACTAGTAATTTTATAAAAGCCTAGTTTTAAGTTGAGCCACATAAGCACTATGATAGATCAGATAATTTATTTATATTGAAAAGTTAGCAAATTTAAGTCGAGCGCCATTTTGTAACGCAATCAGACGCGCTAGATCTTATTTTAATCATATTATAAGCTACCTTCGTAATATCCTTTAAATATTTATAATAGTAATCTTACTAATATTATAAATGTGAATGTTTGTATGTTTCGATAATTAGATGTTTGGATGTTTGTTCCTCATTCACGCGATAACGGCTAAATACATTTTACTGAAGTTTGGCACACAGATAGCTTATATACCTCTATTTGGCCGTCTAAGGAGCGGCATTATCTGTATATAAATATTTACAAATATAAAAGTATCTCAGGCTCCATAATACTGAAAGAAATTTAAAAATATACATATCATAGGCTAAAAACAAACTAAAATGTATTAAGAATTTAATTTATTATACGTATTTCAGCTCTTAAAATCTACACGTTGTACATTATGCATATGAATAATAATTTTATAATAATACTTCTCAATGTTCAAATCTAAAAGTAAAATAAATTAAGGAATTTATTAACATGTTGTTTTTTATATTAGGATAATTTATTGTAAGTAGATTGGCGCTGCTGACATAACCTTACTAATAAAACATTTATATTATTATTAAAAATGCTGCAGATTAAAAATATTTACATTATAGATTAGATACAGCACGTAACTGTAACTCGTTTATATTCTCGCCTTCACGTTGGTCTTCACGTGTCGTACCTAACATCAGATATAAATTATAAAACAGATTAAAAGGTCAAAAAACAACGAAAATATCTTGAATCGAATGAATTGTAAGCATTAATGTTTAAATTTTACACTACAAATAAATATTAACATGAATAAGTTTATCTCGGGCAAGATGTTCGAATGTTGCCGCTTGCCTAAGTCAACAGCAATGTTCAGACATTACCTGTGAAGAAAAAATATTAGGCAAAGTTATAACATCGTTATCGCATATGCAATTAAAATATTATGGCTCGTCGACGATCTTGTCTCGTTTAGTTAAGCTACTTTTTATCTCTTTCATATATATGAGAAAGAAGGTACATATTCTTGATGCACCCTTTTCGTTTTCGAGGTTTAATTAAAGATTTTACTATTTGATGCAGAAGTTTCTTAGGAATCGTCTGTGAAGATCTCACAGTAATTAAAAAGATGTAGTGTAAAAGTAAAAATCTTAAGCCTTTTAAATCATCATCCGTCATGTGCTCAATACTAATAGCAGACTTGATCCAGAATAAACAATTTACGAATACGCTAAAATTCATCCACAATGTTGCAAGTTTGTTTATTAAGTATTTTGTACTCTTCAATCTTTATGTATATCCCATCGTTTTAAATCTTTGATGCTAGTTTAAATGTAATTAGGTTTATCTGATTTACTTTTTCATAAATTGTTAGCGTTAAAGTGACTATTCAATTATAATCCTATTTGACGATAATTTTACAATAGGATTATTAATTTCTTTTTACACATTCGAAAGGTTCAAATCAGTGACATGACACGTATTATAGAATAAAAATTCAACGGATATGTTAGTTAATGATTTCAGTACAGTGAAGTGAAGAGGGGACGGGTCGGCTAATAGAAGATAATTTTTTTCTACCATTCCATGTAAATGAAGTAAATATTCTGCTTTTACCAAAACTCTACCTGTCAATTCGATGACGCAAGTCAATAATTGTTAAATGTTATCTTTTAAATGTTAAATTTGATCCGCATCTAACGTTTACAAATTTTGTAAGTTAGGAAAGACAGTAAATTCCTTGTTGTCTCACCTAACATCTAATAAGTACGAATGACAGGTGGCACCGTCTTGCACTCCGCCTGGTCGAGAGTGTTGTCGATGACGGGGCGGTATGTGAGCTGTGTAGCGCCAGTCGAAGGGTTTGTTTCTGCTAGAGTGTGCTTCCTCCAATGTTGCTCGAAGGGAAGTTTTGTCTGGAAGTAAGAACCAAGGATTTCATTTATATTAAAATTCAAAAATAGA
>JAOPUB010033969.1:0-10805 GCA_027564055.1 Neptis clinioides
TTAATCATGCAAGTGTAAACTTCTTAATTATATGAACCACATTTTTTTTTTTTTTCACTTTTTTTTAGGTGTTTTATTATCATCAAATTATTTTTTCAGATCGCCATGAAGCAATAGAAAATTGTCGTAGAGCCATGAAGCTTGCACACAGAGAGCTCGACGTACCGATGGTTCTAGAACCAGAATATTTAGCATCACCATGGCTGGACGAGCTGTCTGGAATGACATATTTATCTTACTTCATGAAACCAGACTCTGCAGGTGTTAAGTCTACTCTGGACTGGGTCAACTCCAGATTGGAAAGACCTATTAATAATTTTACGGTAAATGAAACATCTTCATCATCAACACCACCCATCAATTGAAGACTTCACACACATTTGTGAACTTTAGGGACTCTCGGGAGTGCAGGTTTCCTCACGATGTTTTCATTTACAATTATAGCAAAAGATATTTATTTTATTAAAACACACATACTTCAAAGGTCAGAGGTATGCCCAGTTATCACTGCTCATGAAACAACAATTGTTAACAAAAAGCAAGGCACCCTACAGTTAAAAATAAAAAAGTAATTATAATGGCAGCATAATTCATACATTAATATATGCTAGTAGTAAAAACTTGGGTCAAATGAACAGGAAAATGTTAAAGATAAAATTACAGTACATAATCACAATAATATAGACGGAATAATAGAGATGACTAACATTTAAGTAATGCATTTTAAAACCAGCTAGAGCTAGAATATTCTACATAGCATCTAATGGGTTAACCACACGGTGTATATATAATTTAAAATAGTAAATAGAAAGTTTTAATGGGTGTAATGTCAAACAGAGATAAAAACAGACGCGTTAAAGAAAACATTTATGATGGTTGGATGAATAAGGAACGTAAAAATAAAGTGGTGCAGTATTTGGTACAAAAGTAACATTTTTATTACCACTACTCTCAATGTTTCTACTACTCGATTAAAGTTCGCGTGTAATTAATTGTGTGATTATTATCAATGTATGACTAAATCGATTTTTATGAAACTTTGCACTCTTATGAGTACTACAATTTAATAATTTCAATGTCTCTGTATAAGACAACCTACACACCATGAAACAACAAAGTTCCTAATACATATATTTTAATGGTTCGTATTTCCTACAACATGTACTGTTATTTATTTCACTAAAGCACTTTCCCAAAATACAAGCGCACGTCGTAAATAATAACAGAAAGGAAGAAAGTTTGCCTTAATTGTGCGGTAATTAATTGTTTTGTTTTGGCAACAGAGTAACGTTGATTAAAAGCACTCTTAAACAGTTAAGTGTTAATCCGAAGAGTTACCACAGCTATTTGAATAGTTGTAGTGGTCGAGCTTTAATGCGGTTTTGTGTCAATATTCATTTTTAGTTGTCAATGTTCCAAATTAAATTAAATGTGAATTGTCAATAAGGTCACTATTATTAAATGCTGTGTATGATGTATCTAAACCACAATTATATTATTTATGAAAAAAAATCCTTATCCGGAGTATCACGAATATTACGTCTACACTTACAATATCAATTTGGATATTTGTGCTGTTAAATTGTCTGTCGTTATATATTTTTTTCATATTTCAATACATACTATAGTTAATAAAATAAAACTTGTAATTAATTTCGTGTAAAAGTAGTAAAAACTCGAAATGTTTACCTACATTTTTCACTTAAATATTTCGGTTTCAGTTTTACAGAAAAATACCTGTTGTTCCTTTAGAATTTTTTAGAATTATACCATTCTCCCTTTGTTTTTTAAGACAAATAGAAACCCTAATATCAATGACATGAAACCTAAATAAACAAAAGTACAATGCAGTAGCATTAAAATTGAATTTAAGAGATGTAGCAAGAAATCGTTTCAAGAAAGTAATGTATTTCAGACGGATTGGAACGATGGTCGTGTAGCGAACGAGTTAGTGAGATCGATGGGTGGTCCCGCGCCGCCACCGACCAGGTTACGTCGAGACCCGGCGAGGTGGGAGGAAAACTGTCAGCTTGCTATTGATGCTGGAAAAAAAATAGGTAAAAAAAGAACACAATACACTTCAGAACTGCAAATATTTATACTCACACACACACAAGCGCACGCACTAATTGTAATATAAAAATACATCAATCGTGTTCTTCAATCTTCTCAAAAACTTACTGAAACGAAATAAATATATTCAATTTTCTAAATATATACATTTTTCTTAAGGGGTCACTACTGACCCGGGTCGGTTCTCAGAATTGTTTAACAGCATTGTCTACTACGCTAGACAAGTACAAGAGGCTAGGCTTCTATTATCTTTGAGAACATAATGAACAACTCTCAGGTGTGTAGGTCTCTCAAGTTATTTCCTATTCCTACATTACATATATACATATAACTTTAAAAATCCTAGATCAAACTAAAACCTTCCTACTTCTTATCAATAGCCTATCTAAGCTATTTTTTATAAGATAACAAAACCATATTACCACGAAAAATCTTGGACTAAGACTAGGACTTAAGAATTTAAATTACTCCAATTTAACTCTTAAGTTTGTTGAGTACCTTTATAATTTTCTTGATTTGATAAAATCAAACTTAAGACTTTTTTATTTTACTTAACTTTTTCTGAAATAGACGTTTCTTTTTCAGAAAAAGTGTAAGTCACTTCAAATGGCTCACTTTGTTAGTTATCTATTGAGAACTTAATAGGTACTCCTCTCAAAATAGCTCTTAGTTACATAACTATGTGTTTTTCAAAATTATTCATTCGACCTGAGAGTTACTTAGATTTTTTAGATGTTGATGTATGTGTCACTACTAAATATCAATCAAAATAATCCAAATGTATAGCTCTTAGGATGGTAGATTTAAGACGAAGCTTCTGGAGTAAATTGTGAATGTACTGAAAAACTGATTTATATTCATATTCATAATAACGTAGTACTACAGTTTATATGATTAATGATAATCCTCGTCCCAGATAATAATAAATATTATTTATTGCATCATTTGCACGAAAAATAAGAGTAATTAGCGTATATAGTGGTTACATAACATAATATTGCGGTTTGTTAATGCGCCTCTTTGATCTGAATACAAAGTGGACACCAGGGAAAATATCCATCAGATTGGTCATTTAGCAGTACTAATATTTGTTGAACATAATTTCTTGTATTTCGAATTAAACGATAATGCAATGACACGTTCTAATAAATTATGAAATGTATTTAGTAGAAAAATATTTATTTCTGTAATATTTTTTATCAGACCTTAAAATAAAACAATACAGTATATGTTTGAAATCTAAGTTAACTTTGTGAAAGTTTATTTTCAATTCTAAAAAATGTATTACTATACTTGTATAACTATATTGATGTGCTTTAAACGTTATTAGCAATTCTCGTTTGTCTATTATAATTATTAATTGAATCCACATCACTTCATCAATGATCGACCTAATTTAGCAATACTGAACATTACATATAACAGAGGCATATTGAATTCACTGGAGTTAATAATATGAAAAATTATACCAAAGTTCATTTTGCGAACGCTTATTTCAATTTTTTTCTAAATCTTAACTCCATTAACAACTTTAGACAATTTACGAAAAATACATTCATCATCGTTGTCCGGCACAAAAGTCGTGTCATTAAAAAAGTTTTGAAGTATAATATATATATTTTTAATTTTAAAAATTATAAGAGGGTTCATTTATGTACGGGTCAATTTACGATAAGACTCAAGTTAGATTGAAAACTTTTGGTGGTACTGTTATTATCTATTTTAAACGGACCTTATCTTAAGAATGGTTTAGACTTTCTTACTTTTACTCTTTTCTCAAATTCATTTGTTATATCTGAATGCTGTTATAAAAGGCTAAAATATTATTATATGGCTAATAATATTAACAAATCACCCGTCTTTGCTTCATTTAGATATTTAAAAAAATAGTACCCGAATATTGATTGATCAGCCCGTGTAAATTACCACCTGAAAATGCATAAAATAATAATTCCTGTATCATAATTTTATGTGTGGATAAAACTTTATTTGTAGGAGTTCAGTCTGTCTTATCAGCCAAAGACATGAGTCAAAGTGATGTCGAGCATCTTGGCGTGATGACCTGGGCCACACAATTCCGTAATGTAGCTCCACGTCCACCAGTTCATGATATGCTGCGAGTTGCTCTTGATTCGACTTCTGGCAGAGTTGGTGAACCTGTTAGTATACAATCCGTACTAATATAATAATATATATATAGTAGACTAGGTAGAAACGTTGTGAAAGGTCATTTATATTTTAAAATATCTTTAATTTTGAACTTAATGTGTTACTTGGATAGGCTTAGATTACTAGTATGTACTTTTTAACTCAAAATACAAAAAAAATTACTTATGTTTATTTTTTAGTTTGTTTAATCGTATATCCATTAATTTTAATTAATCGTGCTTAAAGTATGTAATATAATAACATTTTTCATTTTACAGACTTACATAAAAGTGGAAAGCATATCACATGAAATATCAGTATCAGAAGTCAAGGTGTCAATTGTAAATCCATTGGAACAAGAATCAAAATTAAAGTTAGACTCCAAAGGTGCTGGCGAATTTATCCCAGAACATGCAGGAATGCATGAAATAGTTCTTACTGTGGATGACATCAGGTAAAATATAATATGTACATCATTATGATTTAAAGTAATACACAGATATCCTATATCTGTAATATTATGACATAAAAAACAATTTATTTTCAAATTCATATATCAATTAATTTAGTTAATAAACATTTGTAACATTAGAGTCACATTAATAGATGCGGCAGATGCTATGTTCGATCACAACAACATCACTGTTATTTTCAAATCGATATTGTCTTGGTTTGCTATTTTATTAATTGTTAATTCATTAAATTGCTTTAATTCAATTAACAATTAATATTAATAAAATTAATTATAATATTATATTTACGCAATTTATTTGATAGGGTGGATGGGAGATACTTTTTTCGAGTTCTACCTAGATTGGTATCAGTTCAACCTCCAGGAATGGCTCCTTGTGCAGCCGGCAGCATTGTTGAAGTTCTAGTTAGTGCCACAGGTCAGTATTGAAGAAATTCTAAATGTTAGGTTACATATTTTATTTTAAATGGAAATATATAACATAATATGGACATTGCGTGTCATAAAGTTGCTTATACTTTATGCAGGGGCACCGAGACGAGAGGATATTGATGTAACAGCCCATTCACCAAGCGGTCGAGCAGTTCCTCTAAAACCTCGTCATCCTCCACCATCAGCTCCAGGAACAACAGCGTCTAGTGCCACTTTTCAACCCAATGAAGCTGGTGTTTGGACTATTGCAATTACTTACAAGGGAGAGCACATTCAGGTATCTTGATCAGCTATCCCTTTCTTACAATATTTACAAGTTTTTTTTAATTTTGTCTTATAATTCTTGTTAATATTATTAGTTTCGCCTATTTTACATTATACGAGTTATATTTATAGGGCGGCCCGTTCACTTGTGAAGTTTTCGATTCAGCGGGCGTACGTCTTAGCCCTGGTGCATTAGAAGGAGCAGAACCACTTAAACCACACTCCTTTGAGCTAGACACTAGCGCGTGTGGAGTAAAAGGAGATCTTCAATTAGATATTGTCCATGATAAAAGAAGCGTCATGTGTGCTTTAGAAAAGTTATCATCAACAAAATACAGAGCCACATTTATGCCTAAAGCGCCAGGAAAACATAGAGTAAGCTCTATTTCACATCATAAAATGTGTACAGTTGAAAAGCTTTTATGTATTTTTTAACATATTTTGAGTTGTTTACAGCTATACATTTATTTCAATGGCTACGACGTTCATGGTTCCCCACATGTCTTTAGAGTAGGATCGAGATCTAAGAAGCCACGGGATAGCGCGAGTCCATCTTATGCAAGAATATCTAGTCCAGGTAAAATCGTTGCAAATTTCATTTCATAAAGAAATTCTTTCAAATGTGTTTTTCACCCTCGTTGATTATTTTCAGTCACTAGATTGAGATCAGAGAGTCCTCACAATAACTACAATCTATACGAATCGAATACAAAGCACGGTTCGAGCTCAATAGATCGCCGAGAGGAGCGTAGGAACTCGTCGGATTATTACAAATCTTCATTTGGATCGGATATGAAAGAAAAAAGTTTCGATACTACCGATTCATTTTCGAACTCCAGATTAAATAAAACTGATAGTTATAGTTACGAGTCAGATAGCCGTAACAGAACGGCGAGTCCGATAACGTCGAAATACCTGGGTAACGGGTCACGGCTCGAGTTCAGGGCGGGCAGTCCGTACAGGGCAAGCAGCCCGTACAGAGCGACCAGTCCGATCGGTCGGACGAGCCCACTAACGAGGAAGGAGAGCCCTTTGAACAGAACGGCCAGTCCAATTAATCGGTACGTTATATTCAGAGTATACGTTACAAATATCTGGTTCAGGCTGGAAACGATGATTGGCGTTAGTAATAAACTTGACTTTATGCATATGCGATATGTTATCTGGTTTGATTTGTTTACTTTTTCAATTACTTTGTATAAAGTATGGTTTAAATAAATTTACTTTACCAGATATCGATAGTTCAAGGAAATATATTAATACAATATTTTAGCCGACCTCTCCTCGGTCTTGGTGTAAGCGTTTTTTTTTTCATTTGAATATTATTAAAATCTAAAATTAATTTTATAAAATAATCTTATAGAGTTAGTAGTCCTACTGACCGCTACAGTCCTGTAACAACAACGAAGCGAGTAGTGGAAAAGAGGTCTAATTACAAGATGTACAGCTCGTACAGCGGATCACAGGATAATCTAGACCAAAATAGTCCTTTATCTTCCTTGGAAACCGATAGAGTTAAAAGATACGGAAGTCCAAGTAAGTTTGATAGTAAACATTTTTTAATTAATAAAATTCGAAATGTTTGTTTACAAAAAAAAATTGTAAAATAGGTACTGCAGATACAGGCGATCCAGGAGGACAACCGTATCGATCACGAAATGATTCTTGGGATAATGTTGAAACTACGAGAAAAATGTTTAGCAATAATAGGTAATTTTTCAATATTATTATTAAGTTAATTGTTAACTAATACATATTGAAACTACAAAGTAAATAATTGCTAACATTATAAAAAAAGTACTTGCAAACAATTGAGATAGGATTCTTATTGAAATATTGACTCCTTTACAAGATTTTTAAGGTGAAATATTAGCTTAAGCAAAGTAAATATGCATTATATTTTCATAGCCTTGATTCAATAAGCAACCGGTACGGACAAAGCACTCTGGACCGGGAGACACAACGCAACACGCAGCTCAACAAGTTCAGTGATATGTCGCGCGATTCTTTCAACCGACAGCTGGACAGGTTGGCCGACGAACGCGATTCGGACACTTACACGAGTCGTGTAAGTTAACTGAACCAAGACTTTATTTAAATTTTACACAGATGTAACCGAATCTATATAGATCGCGTTAATTTTGAATTGTATAAAAAGACACTATGAATTAAGCCAAATTTCCACTTATAATCCAATTTATAGTATTGTATTTTAATGATATTTACATGTATGCTTCATTGAAAATCATTTAGTGAGTGAATCTTACAGATAAAACTATTTAAAGAACTTGTAAAAACGAGAATATTAAAAATTAGATATAAATTTTCTTTCAAATAAAATCTGTTTGTCCTTATAGCAAGAGATAACAAAACGAGAAGTGAGAGAAAGCTCATACGTAGTCCGAGACTCTTCCTACAGCAGTGTCGAGGAGAAGCACCAGCAACAGCAGTCTTTTTTATCCAATAGGCCCCCCCGCGACCCAACCGGGGGGGCCCAGTCTGAACTGGACGCTGCACACGGCCGTTTTAGGTGAATTATTTTAAATATTTTATCATAAGTTGCAAAACTACTTTTATGTAATACTAGCCGACCCTCCTTCGCTTCGCTGAGATGCATATTGTTTTCGAGGAACTCAATGTTTTTCTATAATTAAAATAAAGCTTTAAAGTAAAATTAGTTAATTGCCGGTGAAAGCCACGTAAAAATTGGATTCAGAGATTAGCTGGAAGAATAGCAGATTTTTTTTTAATATTTCTTTATATAAGTACCGTTAAAGACTTTAATATTTATTCAGTACTAGCGGACCCGTCCGTGCTTCACTTGTTATTTAAAGTAAAATTATAATCTATATGCATACATTGTCAATTAGGATGAGTGTTGTGAACCGAACAAACCGAACTGAACGATCAATTTATTAATTTAAAAACCGTGGCATGTGGCAACACTGCAGCACCGCCTCTGTTTGTCAGAAATATTGTAATAGTTGCTTCTAACTAACTTTTTAAAATTGGCGCAGTAGGAACAAAATGGCGATGAGTTATTGATTTCAAAGTATGGTAACACTACACTACCTATATCTTCTAGCATAGTGTAACTTTCTATCGGCGAAAGAATTTTCGAAGTAGGTTTAGGTTGGTTTTTACTCTCAGAGATAATCTCCAAATTATAGATATACCAATCTATGGCACTTAAATAGCCTTACCTTTTTAGTTATTATAAATATGGCAACATCACATAGCCAATGTTACCCGGGAAGGATATAACATGGTGAAAGAATTATCAAAATCAGTTTAGTACTTTCAGAAATAATCTCCTGTTTACAAAATTGCCACTTTAAATGGCCATATCTTTCTAATTATCTTAAATATGGCAACACCACATAGCCTATGTTAGCCGGATAAGACGTAGCTTTCGAATGGCGAAAGACTTACCAAAATCGGTCAAGTAGTTTTTTACAATTAACACAGTTTCCACAAACATGCAAAAATAGAAACAATCAAATTTTATCTCTTTATATAATAGTGTAAATGTAGAAAAAGCTGTTTATTTGAAATTGCATTAATTTTATTTATTAGTAAAAGATGTAAAAGACTCCAAATGAATAAGTTTTAAATCTCCGTGAACACTCCCTAACAACTTGGTTCTTTCTTTTCATAGTTGAACATTCTTGAGTATACGAACAAAGCAAAGTTTAAAATCATTAATTTATTATTTTATAAATAAATTGGTATTGATATAAGATTGAAACGACCGCCAGGAATAAAATAGGAAGTCCATAAAGAAAATATAAAGCGCCTGAACGAAGGAACGAGATCCCGATGTTATAAATTCTGCAATCCGTACCTGCTGTTGGAGCTTAAGATTCCCTATTGGTCTACTTTGAAATAGATGTTATTTATATCTTTATTTAAGTATAGATGGGAGATAGGTTTCAAATGTATTTTATCACAAAGATATAAAGGAATAAAATTTACTTCAAACTCGTAGTTTTGAATTTCAAGTAGTATATATCGGAGTTTAAAGCGAAAAGAAAAGAAGAAGAAGCTACTGGCGTAATACGGTCAGGATATAACTAGACGTTATGATCTCTTAGTATTCTAATAGGAACTCAGCCCAGTGCCTAGAACTTGCGACCAAGCGTGTAGATTTAGAAGGCCTTTTACAACAGTCACCTTCACTGTCCAGGTTCTCTGTCCAAACACGAGGTTAGGCTTACATAAGGTTAACCCAATACAAGGCTAACCTAATCTAACGTTGTGTTTACGCCACCACGTGATATCTATATTGGAACAACTTCATTATAATTTATTCTCCGACATATTTTTTGTGCCAAGTACCAGCATCGATGGTAGAAAACTAGTTTTTGATATTTGCCATAAGCTTACGTCAGAAACTTAAATTCCACAAAAATCTAAAAAGATAGGAAAAGCTATCTTTTACTAGCTGGGTATGTTGCGAACGATATTTTTCTACTATGTACTTGAACTATGATTACAGTACCAAGTACACCAGAATCATTTTAGAAGAAAGTGACTAATTATGTTGAGGTTAATTAAAATATTATATCTTCCGTAGTATATATAGTTTTAATTAACATAGGACTTTTACCTAATAAAACGTTAACGATGTCCCTAAATACCAAAAACTGTTTTACAAAAAGTAAATTAACATAAATTTGATTTAATCTAATAAGAAGATGAAAGCATTAATCAAGTTATGTGATGTATGGAATTCATGTTGTTTTCATACGATTTTAAATTTAAATGAGATTTTGGGTTACGTTTATATGATGAATTAATTACATTAAACTTTTCACAATAAGACGTATTAACATAGACCAAACAATTCCAATTAAATTTATATTCTGATTTAAAATTCCGAAATGCTGAACCGATTTTGATGCGATCTTTTTGAATTTAAACAGACGAGAAAATTATGCTATTTTCTCGTCTGTTTAAAATTAGAGTTTTATAAGTTTTACAATAGAAACATGTACGTATTTGTCTATGACATCGTAGTTCTCGAAATGCTGAACCGATTTCGATACGATTTTTTCAGAGTGGATTTTTTTTTATAAGAGTCTGTCTGTAAAATCGCAGCTTCTCAAAAGCTGAACAGATTGATGCGAATTGAGGATGGAAATTAGAAAATAATTAAAGTAAACAACTAAAAAATGATCCCTATATATATCCAGAATATAAATTTAACTGGGATTGTTTGGGTAATGTTTATGCGTCTTATTGTAAAAAGTTTAATTCATCATATAAACGTATCCCAAAATCTCATTTAAATTTAAAATCGTATGAAAACGACATGAATTCCATACATCACATAACTTGATTAATTCTTTCATCTTCTTATTAGATTAAATCAAATTTATGTCAAGTTACTTTTTGTAAAAGAGCTCTTAGTATT
>JAOPUB010033986.1:0-10800 GCA_027564055.1 Neptis clinioides
TATTGTTGCAGCCCAAAATAGAACTCAGATACATTGTCATGTGCTGCAATGTCACTCATATGAATATCTTGTTTTATTATTATTACACAATAAAACTGTAAATGTAGCATGTAAATTGCGGAAAGTGATTCTTGGAAAATACTAACAACCTTTCTGGAAGTGACTAAAGATTAAAGAGACCTTGTACATCTTGACTTTGGAAAGTTATATAAATAAAATATTTTTTCAGCCCCGACGCTGTATAAATTAAAAATGTGTTTTATGTTTAACCTGTGTATTTGTTTATCCGTCTGTCTGATAAAGTAATTTTTTTTTCTGATTTTTAGTGTATTTTATTTAAATCTGCGACACACAACACAAACTAATTACTACCCTAGTATTAATATAAAACGGAAAATACATTATGTAATAAAAACAAATTTATTACGCGCATTAATTTTACTACACTTTATTTACTATTTTATACTGTAATTAAACTCGCTATTAAACTTTTTATCTTTCGTAATGAATATGTATGACGAGTTTTTCTGATAATTAAGGTAAGAGGAAAATATACACTGCAGCTTAGTTTTTATTCTACTTGTCGACCCTCGCTTCGTTCAGTATACTTTGGAAAGTAATATCTAGATTTTATTGTACGTCTTGAATCACATCTTTTTCTGGATATTTCCTAAAGTCACCACCTTAAAATTTTAGATATTTTCAGTTTTTTTTACTGTAAGAGTTTTTTTATTTTGATGGAGGTACAAGGTCTCGTAGTATAATATCAATCAGCAGCTCGTGGGAATAAAAATTGAACAGCTATAACCTTTAAGAGCATAGATTGAAACATACATGAAAAATGAGGTTTTTATTGATCGTTACTTTGAAAGTCATGATACGTTGAAGGAACGATACCGGTTCAGGTTACCTCAGCATTCTGTTGAAATAAATTATACCAAACACACAAAGCATTTCGAAATGCTCCATCTATTTATTATTGTATTAATTACTGACGCTTACAGTTTAACTTGTAAGAATATTCTAGAATTACCGAATTTTTATAAACTCCAGTTACACGAGATGCAGACATTACCACCGCAAGAAGATGTGGAATGCTTATCACGTCTGGGAGAAAACAGACTGACTATGTTAAAAGAACAATTTATTTGGAACTCTATAAAAGAATTCTATGAAGGAATATCTAGTATACCAGACGACATCCTAGAAAAGCTTCATTATATAACAACTGCTATTACGCCTAAAGAATATGAAAATATTACGCTAAGCACACTTAATGTGATTACTAATTTTGGGTTTAATTATGGCTTAACTGATGATCAACTCTTAGCAATAGTACGCAGGATCCATTCGGATTTTGGATTTAAGCAGCCAGAAGACTATTCCGCTTACGATTTAAGAGCTCTTAATCAGATATTGTGCGTCTTTAATAAAAGTGACATAGAGAGAATTCATCCTAAAGCGTATAAAGAAGTGTCCCTAGTAATAGGTAAGTTGAAGAACTGTCATTATGAAGTGTTGCAAGGGTTTGCTAATTTGGCTGTGACTGAGAATGGCTTTGGGTCTCCAGACGGATGGACAAATGCTACAATATATTCTTTAGGAGCTGTAGCTCCTTATTTGCCTGACGACGTTGCTTTGTTAATGAAGAAGAAATTTGGAAGTGATATTTTGAAAAAGGTATCTAAGCCAGATTGAAACGATTATTATGATTATTTAATAAATTACTGAAGTAGTAGTTGTAGTTTGAACAAAATAATAAACCCGGATACGGTTGCCCTTCAATATTATACTACATATTATGCCTTGCAGTATCTCAAAAATTACTCACATGATAATTAAGTCGAGTAGGTATAGTAATTGATTTAATTCGATAATTATATCTGAAGTAAATTGTGAGAATTTTGCTATTGTTAGTTAATACGAGAGTTTTCTATAATATGCGTATAATTTCAATGTAGTAGGTATAAAAAACTACGCAGAAATTTATGTTATATTAAACTATACTATTGTTATCTAAACTGCATTGGCATGTGCACTGATTAAATTTTATCCATTGTGAACGTTTAAGGTTTGAATAAAATATTACATCCGGTTTCAATATAATTTTTATTACAATAACAAATAAAAACGTAACGTAAACTTTTAAAGCTAGTTATTAATAGCAAATCATGATACACCTAAAAATTGTGGAGCCTATGAAAACTGTCTCTCCAGTTAATAAGCCCACCGCGATAATTTTTATTTTAAGTTTATGTTTTGTCAATTACTGGTACTATTACCATGTAAAGTTTCATTTCGATACGATATTTAAAATTACAAATCAGCAATTAAATAATTAACATTAGTTAAAAAAATGATATTAGAGTATATCTTTTACTACATTACATTTACCGTAAAACTGTTAATAACTTTAGATATCTACCTCGCGAGATTGTAAACTACTTCTTGCAATTTACACGTTATTTTTCGGCAGATTTAAATATTTCAATTTAAACAGATGGATAAAATTCCATGATCTGTATACTATAAAATATTTTTTAAAAAATTGTCTACCATGAAATAATCCTATATATTGTGAGTAGTATGCTACCGGTTTACAATCTTCTGATAGTTTTCCAGTAGGTATTTACAATTTTAAGGTGATATATATCTCGGAGTATAAAATAACGATATGATAATACATACGGTCTGAATATAATTAGACGTTACGATTTCTTACTATTCTGACAGGAACCGTGTTGGTTTAGAACGATAATTTAGTTATAACAACTCTCCAAGTCTCTATCTGTCCAAACATAAGGTTGGGGTCACATAAGACTAACCCAATATAGGACTAACCTAATCTAACGTTGTGTTTACGTAATCACGTGGTATCTACATAGTAATTCAATATGATTAATTTTCGGATATATATTAGAAATAATATATTCACATTAAGAGATAGGTAAAGTATGCTATGAAATTGCTTAGCTTTAATGTTTTGCGTCTTTGTGAACAATAGGGTCTATTTTTATTAGTTAAAATTATGTAGGAAATGACTACTTATACCTTTTATAAAATATGTTAGAAGTAAAGATGTTGAATGATGTAAAAAAAAGATGTTAATGGTAATCACGAATCGAGGTTTGATTAAGCTTAAAGTGATGAGGCAATTACTTGGCCAACCATGCATAAAACTTCAAAAACAATAAAGATATTATATGATCAGCTAACCATAAAGGTCATCAGTAAATAGTATACGAATTTGGCCCTCAATTATGATTTATAGGTTGAACCAAAACTCGTTACAAAATCAGCTTTTGAAACCTTCACATAGCATATGTGTATACAGTTATCACAATGTCGTGGTTCGTTTTAATATGCACACTTAATTTTGAAATACACGTAACACTATGTTTTAAAAGTAATACCATTTTGGTATCTCTAAATCATAGAATAATAGACACTTACTTCAAATAAACCAGTTTTTTTCGAAACCCCAACATGTCTGCTGGGAGAGTGCAAATTTTAAAAGCGGAACACTAAATATTGATACATAGAGGTCCCGCTTTTTATTTCCAATACTGTTGGTGTAGTACCGCCCTGCTGTATGCTGTGCGCGGGTGCAATTTACTACATATAATACTTTATGTACAGATTTATCAAAAAACATTTAATTCTCAATATATTGTTGCAAAAGAATTGGGCCCTTATGACAGCAAAAATATTCCTTTCCGGGAGAAAATGTAATCACCTATCTGTGTGCCAGATTTTATTGACATCCGTTTAGCTGTTTTCCCGTGATTGAGTAACAAACATCCACACACGCAAATTTTCACCTTTATAATATTAGTGAGATAAACAACACGGAAGCACATTTAATAAGATATCGGCAATTTTAAAACGAATTTCCAACGAATGGTTAAATGACTAAACCGAAAATTCTTGTTGGAAAAATAAATCAGAATTTTAATGCCCCCTGCATTAAAGGATAACACATTTTTAGAATAATTTTTATAAAATACCACTATGTTCAGCGGTAATGAAGCTACGAGGTTCGGCTAAGTATTAAGAAATTATGCAATGAGACATGATTCTTGTGAAAAGCATTATTTATTATTTTTCAAGGTCCAAATGTTCTTATCAGTCGAAAGTACATTTTCAACGTTCATTAAGAAACGAAATATATAAACTGTGTGATAATTTACAGCCAGAAATAATTAAATCAGGATATTTAGTTCGTTTAAAGAAGTAAATCATGCACAGTTACGGTTTATAACACCACTGAATAAGGTGCCGCATCATAAATGTCAACTGCTTAACCGCGGTTATCAATAAGTCATCATCATTCTGTTCTTATTGCACAAAATTAAAAAAAGCACTGACGGCTGAATACATTTCGTTAATTCTTTTTATTACCTTTGTTATTGTCAGAAGAAGGTTCTTAGGTAAGGTAACGTTGTATGGCGTTGAACTGCCTGTCAATTAACCAATATTCATAATCAAAACAGAACTATGTTTGTCAGGTCGCTAATTCTAAATTTAAAGTTACCTGAATTACTACTTTTGGTAGACTATTATACCTTCTATTTATTACTATCATTCTTATTGCTTTCTAAAAATGGTAGTTAAATATTCCTATGTTATCAAATGTGAGAAAAGAGAAATGTGTCACTCATATTATATCAATTTAATGACATTTGTGTTTATACATATTTATTTCTCTTAAAAACATAACATTGTTCACTTACAGAGAATTAAGTATATACATTTTATAATCGTATTAACACGGATGCATGGCTATTCTAACACATACAGATACATAATCAAAAATTCAGTTTATTTGTTTAGTAATATAGAACTTTACCGTTTTCTTAAATTTATTTATATTATTACAGTTCTTAATAGTATCTGGCAAACTATTTTATAACAGTGCTCCTTCACACATAATATTTCTAATACCATATGATTTCGTACGTGGTTTCCATTTAATTAGTTTATATTTATTTTTTAAGTGATATTTAATAGATCTTTATTCAAATGTTATAATATTAGAATAGTTTTAGTTGTAATTTTTTTTGATAAGATGACATACGTTGAGTGTATATAATTGTTTTATGTTTAAAAGTTTAGTTTTTCTATATAGATCTTTTGTAGGTGTTAGTTGATTAAAATGGAAAAGTGTCTTTACTAGTTTGTTTTGTGCTCGTTGTAATTTATTTATGTGTGTTTGAGAAGCTGAACCCCAGATCTCTATTAAATATTCCATATGTGGTTTAGCTAATGCGTTGTAAATAGTAGTTCGAACTCTTTGCGGAATACAATTGGAGATTTTACGTAGTGCCCCCGTAAGTGATGCTAGTTTCGATGTAATGAGATCTATATGAGTGTCCCATATGAGTCTGTCATCCAATATTAAACCTAGATACTTTTCTCTATTACTTTTTTTAAGGATAATGTTGTTTATTTTTAAAGGTGTGTAATTTGGTAGTTTTTTGTTTTTAGCGCTGAAAATCATATATGATGTTTTTGTTGTATTAATTGTTAAAAGATTACTTAAAAACCATTCGTGTAGTAAGTTTAGATCATTTTGTGCTTGTGTTATGACTTCGTGAATTGAATGTGAAAAGTAAAAAAGACAAGTGTCGTCCGCATAGAGTGATAAGTTTCCTGATAGGTTTAAGTTAATTATATTATTTATGTAAATTAAGAACAGTAATGGTCCCAAAATTGAGCCCTGAGGAATACCACAGGACACAACCTGAGAGTCACTTTTGTAATCGGAAATACACACGATCTGTTGACGGTTTGTAAGATAAGAGGCAAATATATCTAGTGCTGTTCCCGTGATTCCGATGTTGTTTAGCTTGTGCAATAGTTTAGAGTGGCTGACAGTATCAAAAGCTTTTTTTAAATCTATGAATACTCCTAGACAGATATGTTTTTGATCTATATTAGTCTTCATTTTAGTGACCACGTCTATTGCTGCGGAAAGAGTATTAGATTTGGATCTGAAGATCATAGCTTTATTATACATAGATTAATGTTGCCATTTTAAAATAGACTGATGGCGTCGTTGGCCTTCGAAATCAATTTTAAATAGATACTAGGTTATTTAAATTGCTATATTGCTCGCATTATTTTTAAAGCAATTTGTATAGTGTTAGTACTTAACAATTTTATGAATAACAGGTGCTAATTGTTAAAGCAATCAAGATAGACAACGATTTGAGCAAATAGTACAATATTAAATTGTGTATGGTGCCATGTTAACTAAGTTAAATCGTTGGTGAGGTCGTGTTTGTACATTAATATTATACAAATTTTACGCTTACTGGACACTATAAATTAGCATATGTAAGGTAAATTATGGGTCGACCTTAATCTAAAGAGACAGGCTAACTTTAAGGTCGTATTATTATTTTATAATACAGGTATGACTTTAAATGCGGCGAAATCACTATGATGGCCATTTTAGGCGCTCTTAGGTTGAAACTACCAAAATCTCAATCGGCAACTATCCTCCACTATTTTTACTCAGACCTACAGTTAGCCAACGGCCACTATGAATCGGATTTATTTTTAAAACCAAAAAAACTTTTTCATCGGAAAAACCACAAGTGCGTAAATTTCTTTTCTTTTGAGGAGTATTTTCGTTTAGCAGAATATCACTCGATTCGGGTGCATTGACTCTTTAGACTGGTTTGAATAATTCTATACCTTACGTATTGAAATATTTAGAAGAAAGAATATAATGAATTTTCAATCGTGTCAGGTTTTAGGTGATTTTGATGTGATCTTGAGGCAAATTTTGGATTTTAAATTTGAGTTTTGTAATGTTACATTTAATTAGTCTATAACTCTAACTGGAAATAGCTAAAATGTCTGAAAGTCTACGACTACGGTTATTATAAAAACATTATTAATTCCAAAAGTTACATTCTGTTCATACATAGCGCCGCGGGCAATAGCTATGTAAATATTGTCGTTTGCAAAATTGTAGGTAGGCCTTTATGAAATTATTGCACAAATGTAAATTATACATATTTTGTTGATAGTTAAGGTATTTATAAGGAACAGGGACACAAGTCTTATAAATTTACTTCTACTCCACACGATCTGGGATGAAATATTTAGTTATTGTTGTATACTATTCAACTTGCGGTGAGATTTAATATAAACAAATTTAAAAGTATATTTTGCTCTTACTATCTTCCTAATACTGTAAATGTGGATGTTTGTTGCTCAATCCTGCAGAAGCAGCTAAACAGAATTCATGAGAATTTGGCACGCAGATACTATGTAGCCTTGATTAACACATCCTGGAAAAATTCAAAAGTTCCTGTGGGGTAATAATAAAACACTTATATTGTTACTTGCTAAGTATAAGTGGTAACTAGTACCCGTGAGAAGCCGGACGGGTTGAATAGCGTATAATAATTAAAATCCACTAAAACTTTTCATGCGTAAAAGCTAATGTGTAGTACTATGTATAAACTACATAGATGTTTGTTTTATGATTTAAAATTTTACTTGATGATAAGTAAATCACTGACAATGTCTGTCGTCTTCTTTGAGACTTCAGTGATTTGATAATCACTCCTTGAAATCATAAAATTTATAAGAACAAGCTTTATTTATTATTTTTTTATGATTTAATTTTTATCATTAGTTCGTTTGTAACACTTTCGATGTAACTTGTACTACGTACTTTGCAGAATATTTTATAAATTATTTTATATTGACTAAAATAATTTCAAAGACGAGTATTATTCGTTACCGTTCATACATTCATATCACTATTTCTAGAACATTATCGTATTACCTCGATATTATAAAACATGTATTATTTAATTATTTAAAAAAACTGGAGTTAGAAATAAAATTTATTTATTTTTTATTACAAATTTTGAAATAAATTTACAGTATGTAATTAAAAATGGAGGAGTTAGTGATTGAAGGTCATCAGGAATAGTCAGTAATAAATCGAGTACAATTGATCTAGATTTTTAAATAATACTACACAAATCCGAATAATGTATTTTGTATTTGTGTATTTTAATTTCAAAATAAAGGACGTAAGATTTTTCAAAATAAAATGTTAAAATATATTTTATTCGATATGCAACCTTCTTTTACTTACATCTCCAAATAAATCATGCATTTATGTTGTATTCTTTTTCATTTACATAAAAATTTAGTTCCTAACATATTAAGTATTTTTGATTACCACTTTCTTAAATTTTTTTAATGCGTTTCGTTTTGTTAATATGTTATTATCCTAGATACAGCATTTTTTACAAATAACTACTTTTGTTATTGCTAATATCAAATGATCGAATACAATTATAGTTTTAATAGTAATTTATTATAAAATGAAAATGTTTTATAATGTTGCGTAGTTATCGCTAATTTTTGTAAATAAAAAAATTATAAAATAAAAAATGGAAAAAACAGTAACTTGTTTAATTATCTTTAGAAACAAACAATCCAAAATAATAATATATGATATTGTAAATATAATATTAAAAACGGCAGAATATTGTAATAGTATATTATGATATAAGTGCGGTAAGTTGAAAATTACAGCCGAGGCGATATTACTAGCCCGAGCTATCGGCGAGGGCTATAAGAAAACAGAGGCTGTAATTTTCAAAGCGCACGTATGTCATACGACGTTTGATATAATGCAACATTTTCAGGTCTATACGTAAAAAGGATTAGTGAAAATTTTTCTTGATTTAAATAATTATGAGACAGTGATAGTTCAGAAATTTTGATCGTTGTTATCTTGTTACCTATTACCGTTCTTTTCTCGTGTAGTTAATAATTTAATACGTCTTATTTGTTCAATCGACGTAAAGGCAGAAATACTTCCATTGTAGGTAAAGTTTCATTTGTAAATTAAAAGAATAATGAGTGAGAAAAATGTGATGATATGAAAACTGAAAAGAAAACTATTAAAACAATCTCAGCCTAGCGGAAGCAAGTTATCCAGTTATCTAATAAAGACAGCATCACAAAATTGTAAGATTATGCAATATTTCATACATTCCAACAATAAATCAAGAGAGCTACGACTCTACGAGTATTTAATCCTGATATTTATACAAAGTCGACAATGTGCGCGCCATACATCACGCGGCTGCACTTGTCGACAGTGTGCTGCTCGGTGGCGCCGCCTGGTGATTGCAATAAGTCGCAGATTTATGCACTATTCCGAATTAGTTTATGAAACTAACAGTTCAGATATTTAGAATATTTATACTCATTTCAAAAACGCATACTAAATACGAATTAACGTTTTATCCTATTTACTCCGGCCTTTTTTCATTTAGCGTCGAATTAACATGAATCTTTCTTTAAAAGGATTTTATTTTGATTACATTAAAAACAAACTTTTCCGGTTATAATGTTAAAATATGATAATGCAGTATATATATTCTTACTGATAAAAACAATCCAATGAATTTTATCGTAATTTAATTAAAATACTTCCCTGATTTTCTTTTGTACAGGTAATACAAAAAAAAGGGGTCACTCAAACATTAATTTAAATAAATTAAGATTTTTTGCAATAACCACGTCCCGATGTTCGTGTATACTTTTTATCGCTGACGTAAATACCATGCAGATCCTCCCATCCCCCATGCCATCAAAAAAAAGCAAAGCAATGATTACCCCCGTACCCTACAATGCTTACGTAATACTTGACAATCTGTATCATCCAAAAGAAGTAAAATAATGTGTTATAATCAGATAACTATTCACAAGCAAAATCTCTACGCAATAAATAAGATAAAACTCTATTCAAAATATTAGAATTTTAATGTACGCCCACTGGTGGTGCTTAATGTTAATGAGGTACTATAAAACTACACGAATTATAAATTAATTAGTTAAATAGCTATTTTTGGTAAATAAATACAAACATTTATACACAAATGTCGTGATTAATTATGCAAGTGGGTTCTCTATATGGAGTAGCCTTGTGACCACGCCGAACTTAAGATATTATTAACATATTATCAGATAATTTCCTTATTCAGAGAGATAAGAGAAAAATAAAAGAATGTTACGTTTTAAAATCGAACACAACGCCATCTATTGAATGTTTACGCATACTAGATAATAAAACTTGTAGAATTTTTTGCGACTTAATAACTGCAACACTTTCTACCATTTAATTTACAATGTTACTAATATTTATGACATAGATACTTTGTACTTTGGATTAATACTTATATATAGGCTACTTTTTATCCCTAAAAAAGAAAAATAGATAGATAAAAATACATAGTTCCCTTAGGATAAAAAATAATTGTTTAATAAGTACATGTGGTAAATTGCATCTGAGTGATCCGGGCAGGCCAACAATTAATAAATCCCGAGGTTACTTTTCTGTAAAACGGAATAACGTAAAAACGATTATTCTCACGAACAACCTCACGGTACGACGTTTGAATCAAGACTGACATCGTTCGTTCGTTTATATTTCATAAGTGTGGTATGTAGGTAGAACAAAATTATTTCTTATTAAACC
The DNA here is from genome assembly GCA_027564055.1 of Neptis clinioides. NCBI lineage: Eukaryota > Metazoa > Arthropoda > Insecta > Lepidoptera > Nymphalidae > Neptis > Neptis clinioides. Next base: position 10,526 of record JAOPUB010033986.1, read on the forward strand.
TAAGTTTACTTAATCGATCCTATAGCATTTACTTAAATCAAAAATGTCATTGATTTTTAAATTAATTATATAATTATAAACGTCAGCAGCTCGGTGGTTTAGGCTTTGGTCTCACGAACACAAAACTCATAAGGTCGTGAGTTTAAATCTCAGTCACCGGACTACTGGCGTGGTCCACTTCTAACACAAGCAGCTGCTTACTTGGAGCTAAAGTTGTCTGCCCACCTTTATCAGCAGAGAAAATAAAACTCTCTTAAAGTCTACAAAAACTTAAA
>JAOPUB010034004.1:0-10796 GCA_027564055.1 Neptis clinioides
TTCTAATGCGAAGTTTCAGTTTCCGCGCGTCTGCTATTTGTCGAAATAGTAAACGTCACGGATGTAATAGCCAATGCAGTCGGACAATAAACTCGCGCAATGTTCCCCCAGGATTTTTTCTTAATCGTAAAGTTATATGGCGATTGCTATAGCAATGGTTTACAATGACAAGGGAAAAGGATTTATATGACTTGTTTTATCTAACGAACTTAATGTGACATCACCCATTCCTATTCATTGACAATATTTATTCCTATTGACATCGATAGCTGGTAATCTTTAACTTACCGTAGGCAGCTGGGCAGTCCTCATTACAAGCTTGTTCTGTTTCAAAGCGGTTATCGTTTCCTCCACACCCAGTGTAATAGAAAGGTACGCATCTATTCTCAGTGGTATTGAATGACCACACAGCGTGTTTCTCCGAACAGTTCCCAACGTCTTGCGGCAGCGAGCATGCCTCTGTTTCGTGCAATGTTAGTATTTCCTTATTAACATGTCAAGATCGTATATTATATTCATACCAAATCAACCCTTAATGGATTATGAATATCAGATTTATGGATAGTAAAATAATAATATCTAATGTTACTAACAAACGAATAGAATCAGAATCCTTAAAATTTGTAAATTGTGTATGTATTGGAAGATCTTTGCATGTCAATAAGTTCATATATTACGTGCTTAGTGCTAACTACTAAATAGCGTAATCTATTGTGTTCCTCTACAGTGCAAGCCATCACCCAATTAAAATAATAATAGATACTGAAACTAAAATAAGTATTAATGCAGTAATTATAAGAAATGTTGAAAATTCCATACCAATTAATTAATATATTATAATAATAAATCCCAAAAGAAATCCCAATAATTCATCTTTTTAATTTATGAAACGTAGAAGAGCCATCATCACTATTATACAAAACAAATCTATAAAACAAGTTTAATGGATGCTTAAATCTTAATTTTGTTTAACACCCTGCATGCAATAAAAGGTAGTGCAATTTCTTTTATACTTTTATCATCTAAATGTAATAAAAAATATTGTATACTCTTTAAATTCAAAGCATCCCCAAAGGTATAATGTATCTGGCCATCCACAATAATTATATGTTTGCCAGGGCTACTGGTATATAGGTATGTTGCTAGAGCAATACTCACGAATGGACTGGCCAGGTGGATCACAACGCAATTGACAAGCAGCTTCGGAGCCAAACCTATTGGAGTTCCCTTCGCAGCCGCCCCAAGTAAACTGCTCACAGCGGCGCCTTTCACTGCTGTAAGCCCAGCGTACGTAATTGCCTGCGCATGAACCTGCGTCTATCTCGAGGTTGCATTGATCTAATGTGAGAAGACTACGATTAGTAATCTATCTAACCATGATTATGCTGCTGATTTATAACAGAGAAGTACATTACTGTCAATGACGAAATTTGTTTAAGAAAGGTGTTACCTTCAGTCCTTTCTGGTTCACATTGATTTTGACAAAGCTCCTGCGATTCGAAGTTGTTGGAATTACCAAGACAGCCACCGTACGCAAACTGTGAACATTGTTCCCGTTCGGAGTCGTAGTACCAGCGAATTGAGTAGCCAGTGCATACTCCTTTTACCATGGGTAGTTTACATGCGTCTATATGAAAATTAAACACAAGACTATATTAACTAAATAACTTAATTTAAAGTTTAATCATAAACAATACAATCAATGATTACAAAAGAATACACAAACCTTTAGGAGATGGATGCACACAAACATCCTCACATTCAGCCTGGCTAGCGAATCGGTTACCATTGCCTTCAGAGCCACTGTACCAGAATCTCGAGCAACCTCCGTACGCCATGTCGTAAAACCAGTTGACTGTGTAATTGTTGCCTGAACCTTTGTCAATGGCGAGTGCGCAAGCGGCTAAACATAATTATAAATCATTTAATGCCTAATGATTTTACTGTAGTCAGTTTGGAGGATTGAATAAATTAGGATATTTCAATATGGTAAGTAACTTTATATTTCAGTCGTACAAAATAATCAGCTTTGGAGAAATATATTATCGGATGTATAGTTACCTTGGCTATTTTCAGGCAAATCAGTGCAGTTAAGGAATTTTTTCCCCTTTGCCTCAGTGATACCATCAGGGCAGCAGCCGTATTTACTGTTGGAACAATCGCATCCTAGCATATTTGGTCCTTTAGCTGCAGTCGTTCCGTCCCCACAACATCCATATGTTGAACGTTCACATAGGCATCCCTGGAGATTTGGTTCCGTAGCAACAGTCACTCCATCAGGGCAGCAGCCGAATTGATAAGTGTGGCATGAACAACCCCTATAATCTGGACCAGCGGCTGCAGTGTACCTGAATAGAACTTAGTTTTGTTACTTAGAAAAAATAGCAGTGTATTTATTACAACTAAGTTATATTATTCACTCAGTATTTTAGGTATGGTACCTATTAATAACATACAAATATGAATTAATGATACCTATCTTCACAGCATCCATAGAGTGTGTATTGACAACCACAGCCTTCGTTGTTCGGTCCTCGCGCAATAGTGGCATTATCAGGACAGCATCCAAAGTGAGCATATTCACAGCCGCAACCTGGGAGTACACATGTAAAATATGTTTTAATATTATTTAACTTAGTGAGATATATGAACAATACGTTCATAACGATCTAACTCCTATATCTAGATTAAATAACGTTCCAAATCCGGTCCATCAGCTGCCTTAAAGTTATCAGGACAGCATCCAAAACGAGTCTGCAAGCAGCAGCCCTCTTGTTCCGGTCCGTGTGCAGGAGTTTCTCCATCCGAACAGCACCCGTATGCCGAAGTTTTACATGTCATCAAACAACCTTCCAAGTTCGAGCCCAAAGCTGTGAACATGACATTTAAAACGGTATTGCGTTAATCCGGAAAATTCATTTGTTTTATTATCCACTTAAACTATTTCAACAACATTTTCATTACTCACCAGTGCTTTCACCATCTGGACAGCAACCATATTGACTAATGCTACAAGGACATCCTTCACCGTTTGGTCCAGATGCGTCAGTCTCGTTATCGTAACAACATCCAAATTCAGAAGTTTCACACCCTTGCGCTTCAGTCGTCGTTGGTCTTTCAGTCTCTGTAACTGTAATTTAATATCGTTTACATTTCCATCTCCTTCTGAAGATTGGTACATCAATACTTCTTAATCAATTGATACCTGGCTCTGGACAACCTTCTTTTTCTGGTCCCTTTGCCTCTGTAACTTCATCGTCACAACATCCATATCTGTTAAAAATAATAATTTATAATTAATTTAAAACCAAATTAAATTATTGCAATTTCAATTTTTTTAAACTAGGACTTACATAGCTGACTTACAAGCCGGTGGAGGCGGTGGACAACCGTCTTGATCATTACCTTCTGCTGCAGTAATGTTATCTGACTTACAGCATCCATACAATGTTTCACTACATGGTGTGACCGGGCAACCAATATTATCAAGTCCGGTAGCTGCAGATACTCCATCCGGACAACAACCATAACTAGAATCCACACACGTCTTTGGATTTGGACAACCTAAATAGGAACAATATAATTCTATAAAATACACTTTAATGAAGGGATGTTTTTTCAAAAGCGTGTATCGAAGATGGATTCCTGATATCTAATGGGTGTATCTAATATAGTTTATTCTATATTAAAGTTTGATTAATGTGTATTCAACGTAAGTTTCAATGCCAACTAAAATTATTTACGCCCACTTTTCAAACACACAAATACGAACCAAAAAATATTGTTTTATAATGATTAAAGATTAGATTTCTTCGCCAACTGTCGCTTTTTAGCAAATTTAACTATTTTAACTAAAATTAATATCTTCTAGGCCCCAATCGTTTATGTTTTATTACAAAGTACCTAATATGTTTATATTATTAAGCTATGTTTAACATTACGGAAAACCTAATACAATGTATCAAAGGCAAAGTTTCTGGATATAAGATGAAAAAACGTCATTAAGTCAGTATGGCAGAGAAAGGTAAATAAGTTAAACAATTGTGAAAGCGTTCTCGACTTTATGTTAAATTTTGAAACATTTAATATTTCACTGCAAATATGTCAATGGTTTTGAAATAATCTTGTTTTTACAATTGATTTGATTTTAAATTAAAAATGACCTGAATTTGTTAATGTTATATCTTATCATTAAAATTACTAAACGAATTACTTTTTAGAAGTGTTATGTTATCATATTAAAATCTTTGAATCAACCTTCATCAAATGGTCCAGATGCCGCTGTTCTTCCATCCGGACAGCAACCAAATTTGCTTCGAGTGCATTTTCTCTTTATTGCCTTACACTGCCTGCCTGGTTTTTTAGTGGCAACCACGGTGGTCCATCCCCATGGTGCTATTAAAAAATAAAAATTATAACAAGCATATAACATTTTTTAAACCTCTAAATACAATTATTATATATAATTATATTTACTTGTTCCTGTAATTCTTTCCGTAGTAGATAAATCCGTAGCTAAATCAACTAAAGTAGTTGCAGTGCTTCCGTCTATTGTCGTTACAGTGCTTGACTCACTTATAGAGGTAGTTGTATCCACTTCTATAATAAAATTTAAGTCATTTATACTAATAATTAAAAATGAAGTGACCATTTGTAATTCTAAATTAGTACTCAGAGGTTCGGCTAGTTTAAAACAAGCATATATATTTATGTTCTCCGCTGTATTAATGACTTAGTTAATGTATTTCCAATATTCTAATACAACATTACGAATACACTTTAATATATTACTAAATTGTACCTATTGTACTAAATATATATAATGTTTTGATATGTAGTGTTATTTTAAAAGTAAATGTATACCTTCTGATGCTGTAGTTTCTGTTGAGCCCGTTTCTGTAGTACTTCCTTCTGTTGTGCTTTCTTCTGTCGATTTTGTATCTATAGTACCTTCTTCGGTAGTACTAGCATCTGTTGTGGCCGCTTCTGTAGTGCTAGCAATTGTTGTTTCTGCTTCTGTAGATCTTGCATCTGTTGTGGCCGCTTCTGTAGTGGTAGCAACTGTTGTGTCTCCTTCTATAGTGCTAGCCACTGTTGAGCCTGTTTCTTTTGTAATATCAGTTTCAGTGGTACCCACGTCCGTGGGACTTTCTTCTTTAGTATTTATTTCTACTGGAGTCGTTTCCGTTACGCCTATTGTTGTTGAGTCTGTTTCTGAAATACCTTTTTCTGTGGTGCTTGCTACTGTGAGGGTTGAATCTGTGGTATCTGTTTCAGTCACAATTGTTTCTAAAGAACTTGTTTCAGTGGATTTTGTCTCTATAGACTCCGTTACGGTAGATTCTGAATCTGTTCGATCAGTTTCTGTGGTGCCTATTGTACTTATGTCAGTAATTATTGTTTCAGTTGTAACTGTTTCTGCTGTTTCTGTCGGATGTGATTCTACGGATGTTGCCTCAGTTGTACTTACCTCCGAGGGAATTGTTTCTGTTGTACCTAACTCAGGAGTACTCAAATCTGCTGTGTTTGTTGAACTATCTTCTTCTGAGATGCCTGTTTCTGATTCAGTAGTATCTGTTTTTATGGTAACTATATCTGTTGCATCTGTTTCTTTAGTTACTGCATCAGACGTTGTTGTTACCGTCATCTCTGTTTCTGTTGGACCCGTAGTAACAATTTTTGTCAGGCCTGTTTCTGTCGTTACTTCAGATGGATGTGTTTCTGTCGAGTCTGTTGCCTCTGTTTCTTCTAAAGTCGAATCTATGAAATAAATATAACTTTTTGTTTGACATGGAAATAATTTAAGAGAGTGGGGTCAAGTATTGCAATGTCTGAGTATCAAATCTATCATTCAAATATAAAAAAGGGATTTTTTTTGAAAAATATTTAATATCATTAAAAATTTTAACCAACGCTACGACTGCAGCTTTATTTATTTAAAGTCCTTTCTCTTTTCTATATTTCTTAGATCTGATTAATAATCAAAACTGTAATTTTTTGACCAGTAGAGAAGGCCAACAATAAAAGCATACTAATTGAATGCATTTTGATTCACTCAGATAACGCTATACTGAAGGCATTAATACAACAGTAAAATTCAAGTAGAAATATTAAAAAACTTAAAATTATTTATATCTGATTTACTTTTTCTTAAATTAATAGCCGAAGAGACATCGGCGTCTGGTTCACTACAAAAAGTGTCTATTAATATTAAATCTTCGGAACGACCAGGAAAAAATATAAACTTATAATCTCTCCAAAGAGAAAATTATCTCCAAAGAGATACAAAGTAAGTTTTGTGGGATAATTTTACTATTAGATTAGCTATGTATTTTATCAAAATTAGTCACTAATTTCCGAGATTTTAGCTGGAGATCAAGTCTCCAATACAAAAGTGTCCTAAGATATCCTAGAGTCACTGAATCAATTTTATTTTAACTTATTAATTTATTATCTTTTGATATTTTTATAATATTTAAAATGTACTTTTAAATAAACGAAAAACGATTTATTAATTTGTAATATTAGAAATAATCTAAGTAAAAAACTTATCTAAAAATCTCTAGCTTTATAATATCGCGGGAAAATGACTGTACCAAGTCTTTTGGGTAGTAGTATCCCTCCTTTCCCCTATGAAGTTTGTGAAATTATTTTATAGATAATCAAATCATGCAAACACCAAGCCATTCTGTTTTTATAGAATAATTGTCATTGTAATAATATCATACATTTTATTGAAATAAAATTATTTTATCAATTTTCCATACCTTTGGCAGTAATTGTTGTTTCTGGCTCACCTATAGATGTTGTAGACTCAAGAGTAGTGCCTGTAGGAAAAAATATAAGAAAGAATTAAAAATATTATCCAACTAATACAAAATATAACCCGTTGTTTTACTATTTAAGAAGAACTTTGGATCTTAATTGTGATTGTGAACAGTCAACAAACTTTTAATTCCAATATTTTTGATATTCAAAATCCAAATTTATATATTAAAAGAAAGAATCAGAAATATAAATATTTTTGTTTAATTATGTAGTTCAATCAAATTATGATCACATTGAACAGGATAATATAGTTTTATGGATAATGTAAGTTTGTCGGAAAAAATTGCTTTTGATCTTCGACTAGGTATGGTATTAAGATTTTTGTATCGTTAATTTTCCTTGATTAAAAGATAATAGATTAATATCATCTTTTTTTATTTTATCTAGCACTACTGTTAAGTAAATATATTATAATACCTTCAGTTGTAGCGTCGACAATTGTGGTCTCTGTCTCATCTGTAGATGTAGACTCCGAGGTTTCGCCTGCAAGAAACAATTAATATACTATACCTACAGAGTTGTAAAATGTGAGAATAATTAAAAGAAACACTAAAGAATAAGGCCAAATTATTAAACCTTCAGTTGTAGGATAGATAATTGTCGAATCTGTCTCATCTGTAAACGTAGAATCGGAGGTTTCGCCTGTAAGAAAGATATTTTTGATGTTTTTAGTCTAGCTTACAAAATATTAAACATTTAATTATCAGTCGGGAACTCTAATTTTTCCCGGGATAAAAAGTAGCCTTATTTTGATAAAGACAAAAATTCATAGAACAATATAATCATTAATCCGACACGTCAGACAGCACTTATCGCATTTTTTATTTATATTTTTTGCTGGGTCGCTGAAGAAAATTAGTGGGTGTATTGACCCCGGGTCTGCGGCGCGGGCGTGACTGTTACTGCATGTAATAACCGATTTAAATTCACTATAAAGCCTTTAGACTATTGTTTCAGATTATAAAACGATAGTCATATTATTTATGGACTCTAACACTAAAGCTTCCACATCTCTTCATTTACCTAGCCACGCTAAAAAATAGTAGCCCTGCTAGATACTTTCAGAGTTCAAACAATCTTCTGGAGTCTGGCTGGTGGTCCAAGGTTGGCTGGAATAATGACATTCGGCTAATGATATCAAAAGATTTGTTTAACTGCTTTCATTCCAGTTAAGGGAGATATTGGGTGCAAAAGAGTGGTTCCTGTTTCACATAATATCTGCCAAGTCTTGTAGATCCTTGGATAAATTTTTTAAAAATTATTTCATGGTCTGGTAAATTCTATAAATTTTTTTTAGGGTTTTTTTTTTAAAGATTACTAGCAGTTTGGAATACAAACTACGAATATTCTTGTTCTCCCCTCTAAGTAATCTATAATGCTTGTGTTAGGAGTGGGCCACTCCAGTAGTCCAGTAACTGGGATTTGAATTCACGACCTGTCGATTGTAATCGTGAGTGAATCTGAACCACCGAGCTACTGACGCTTCTTAGACGTTTTAGTAGTAAGTTATCGAAATTGATAGTAGATTGAATATAATATATAAAAACATAGACGCTCGACTGACCCATTGACAAACAACACAGCAAAAACTTGAAATTTGATAAACATGTTATGCATTACAAGTTTATAGTATACAATCTAGCTTGCCCCGGCTTCGCACGCAGTAAATTCCGCGTATAATTCTTTGCTCAAAAATACATTACACACATATTTTTTTGAAAAAATATATCCCGCAGGAACACTGAATTTTGGATGGTATGGTAAAATATCTGTGTGTCAAACTTCATTGAAATCCGTTCAGTCGTTTTCGTGTGAATAAGTGACAAACAAAAACATAAACTAAACATAGAGATATCCAAACTATCTAATTAATAATATTAGTTTAACTACGTAAAAAGTCGGGAGTATTCGTTAGTTATTATTAATTTCAGTACAAACACTTACATCCCCACCTAGGTCTCGAGCAGGGCTAGAATTACGTAGGGGTTGGTTTTTGTTGAAACTCAACACCTAAGTGAAGGGTTAGTTAGTCAATACGAGGGATCATGAGTACGTAGGGTGTTAAAATTATCGATTGAATTATACAAGAGTGTGTCTGAGCACTTAATAAGACTTAAAAACTTGAATAAATTCAATTTAAGTGTCAGTCTGTGAATTCTAATTAATGTATTCAGGAAAAATTAAGTTTAGGTTAAATAAATATAGATATATCATTGACATCCATGTCAATTATTACCACATACAAATTAGTGTTGCCATAACTATTAACTTTGATTTCCCTACATTGATGTAATAGTGTGACGTGTATCTATTGTTAGTTAAGGAAGCACTAATATTTGTAGCATTATGATTTAATAAGTGGCATAGCTGCTGAACTCTATTATGACGTTGGCAACATTGATTTGATTAGCATTTTTTTTTTAATGGCATAACCAATAAATTCTATAATAATGCATTTTACATATGCAAAAAAAGCATTTGACTTTCAAAGTAGGCACAAACTGAATCAGTTGTGCCAACGACAGGATAATGGTGTAATAATAGTTAACAAGCTGTGATATTGGATTGATGAGTGTTTTACAGACAATACATATTTTATCTATACACAGTAGGGCTAACTTCCGCCGGGGTGGACGACAGTAGCTACCCCTCTTTACTATACAGTTACATGTACCAACAATTCCTGTAATTTGAGATTGCAGACAAAGCTCTTTTTCAAAAAACAAAAATAATAATATTTTACAAATCACCGAACTTTATATATTACATCTCGTTCTTTGTAATTTTTCTCATTTGATTGCATTGTTTCCAGATCTCACAAAATATCCTAAATATTTGCAAGAAAAAAAATATCGATTTTTTTAACCCTTCCAAATTATTTTAGCATTATTGAAACTGACTTTAGACAAAACAGTTTTTTATTTTGTTAATAACATCGTTTGAAATAAATTATAGAGCCATCATAAAAATGCTCTCAACATAGAATATAATAATAGGTTTGTGTATGGCAACATTTTGACGACACAATTTAGTGTACTTTGTTCGTAATTTCAGTTTAACCGACGTAATTACATATAATAGTTTTGGAGTAACAAAAAACAATTATTCCGCTAGAAATTATAATAATTATGTCTTATTACCTTGCCTGCGGCTATTATATATGAATCATTATAAAACTCATATCTATATCCACTTTATTCATATATATGTCGGAGCATATTTATTAAGTAGCAACACTAAAGATTAATATCGAGAACGAATAACCAATAATCGAATAATAGAATCGCCATCTGTGGCACTGAAGTAAAATAATATTAGCTTCCTGTGTTTTTAAACTTTCTGATTGTCTAAAGCTGTGGAGGTGAGCGTTGTTATAACCAAAGGAGGCGCCTCCCTAAACCTACACGCTTGGTCGCAAGTCCAAGGCACTGCTACTTTCTCTATAATATATAGCTTTATTTTCCCACATATTTTATTACAAACAAATATAAGTTTCAACACGGAAGAAGAACATACCAAGTATCAGATTTTTATTCATAACAATTAGACTAAAAAAATAGAAGATATATTGAGTTATGTATTTATATTTATATATAAATTATAAAAGTCGAATTACTATTGAATAAGCAGCTACTAAAAGGTTTTTCTAAAAAAAGCAAAAAACCTCCTTGAATAACTAAGTATTAAGTATACCGCTTCATCTCTGCTCAGTGTCAGTGTGTTGCCATGGTTACGAGATTGTTATAATCGTCTATATATTCATATTGTCACGCAGCTCTCAAGTCAAAAATGAGCTGATTGTCTTCAAACGGAACAGATCTTCACAATCGTAATTATGAACCATCCCGATTACATTACCTTTCAAACAAATAAAACTTAATCAAAATTGATATGTTAATCATTTGCTATTTAATCACTTTTTGTATTGATTAGAAAAATACGGTTAGAAAAATAACTAAGCATCAGGT